>RJWJ010003189.1:0-89591 GCA_004363605.1 Indri indri | reverse complement strand
TCCGTCCCCTCCTCCCCCTCGCCCCTCCCCCTTCCCCATCCCCCCCCACCCGACATCCAATAGATGTTATTCTTATATGTACACTTATGTGTTGTTCAGTTACTACCAATTTGATGGTGAGTACATGTGGTGCTTGTTTTTCCATTCTTGGGATACTTCGCTTAGTAGAATGCGTTCCAACCCTATCCAGGAGTATACTAGAGGTGCTATATCACCATTGTTTCTTAAAGCTGAATAGTACTCCGTGGCTATTTGAATTTCAATTTAAATTAATTAAAATTAAATGAAATTAAAACTTCAATGGGATCTACAGATTCAATGCAATCCCATTGAAGTTTTAATTTCATTTAATTTTAATTAATTTTAATTGAAATTCAAATAGCCACATGTGGGTAGTGACTACATATTGAACAACACAGATATATCTTTGATCCTGAAATTTGTTTTTATGTACATTGTGGGTTAGAGATTTTTTCTGTATGAATGTTCAATTATCCCAATGCCATTTCTTGAACTACCCCTGTTTTTCCCCATTAATTTGAAAAGTCACTTACATCATATGACAAATTCCTATGCATATATAAGTCTACTTCTGGACCCTAATCTGCTTCATTGATCCATTTGCCCATCCTTGAGCCAATATATCATGTTTTAGACTATTTTTTATCTAGCTGGAAAGCCATGTCCTTTGTCATTTTTCTTCTTTTTCAAAATTTGTTGCTTTCTTATGCATATTCCAGGTGAAGTTTCAAATTGTCTTGCCAAGTTCCATAAAATTATTCTGTTAGAATTTTGATTGGGGATTTCAATGAATTTACAGATCCATTTGGAAAATAATTGACTTTTTAAAAATATTAAGCTTTCCCTCTTTTATACTATTCTTTTATACTTTTTAGTCTATAATTTCACTCCTATGGGCTTTATTTTTATTAGATTATTCTTAGATATTTTATGGTTTTTGTTGCTATTGCAAATAGTCTCTTTTTTCAATTAAATCTTAAAATTGATTATTGTTACAGTATAAGAAACCTATTGATATTTGCATGTTGATCTCATATCCATTTACTTTGCTGAACTTTCTTAGTCTCGGTCTTTATTATTTTTTTATTTTCTAGGTAATCAATTATAATCTCTTCAAATAATGCCCATGATATATTCATTTTCAAAATTAATAGTACATACGTGTGTGTATATGTGTGTGTGTGTGTGTACATATATATAAATCTTCTGGGGGCAGTATTGCTTTTTTTCTTTGCTACTGGGACTGCTTCATAGATTTGCATGTGATGTGTGTAGCTTGCTGTGTGTAGCACACAGCCCTCCTCTCCAACATTCTGCTCCTGCAGCTTTCCCTGTTTCAGTAGATGGCACTTCTAAACTTCTACTTCCGGCTAAAAATTGTGGGTTTGCTGCCAGACTTCCTCTCAAACCTTACACCCAATCCACATAAAATCCTCTTGGCTCTACCTTGCAAAAACCTGCAGAATCATTTCACCACCTTATCATTTCTGCTTGTTCCAGATTGATTCAGGCTGTTATCATCTCTGGCTGGATTACTGTATTAGCCTCCTATCTGGTCTCCTTAATTCCACCTCGAGCATCTATTCTCAACACAGCAGCCAGAAAAACTCTGTAAATTTATAACTCAGGCTATGTCTCTGTCCAGATCCTTTCAGATTTTTCCCAGCTCATTCAGAGGAAAAACCAGAATTCTGACAGTGTCCTCCAAGGCCCTGCACAATCAGCCTTCCTCATTACCTCTTTGATTCATGCCTTTTACTCCTACTCTCCCTCAGTCCCTCATCAGTTTAAAGTTTTTGCTTAAATGTCAGCTTTTCAATAAACTCTTCCTTGACTACCCCATTAAAACTTTTCACAACACCTGCTTCTTATCCTACTTTCCTTTTCTCTGCAGCTCTCGTGAGCATGCAACATATTCTATATTTTATTTATTCGTGTGTTGTCTATCTTCCTCTCCTAGAATATAAGCTCCACGAGGGCAGGGATTTCTTTTGCTTTGCTCACTGCTGCATCCTGTTGCCTAGAAGAGTGCTTGGTGCATAGTAATGGTTCAGTATATACACGGTTTTTCTCCTTAGTTCTGTTAATGTTAGTTTATATTTAAATAAATGTGTAGCCATCATTGTGTTCCTGGCATAAACTCTCATCGGTTTGATGAATAATATTTTTCACACACTGTTGATTTTGAGTTGATGCTATTTTAAGATTTTTGCTTACAAGAGAGCAGAGTTGATAGTTTTCTGTTTTGTATTATAATTGCTCAGTTTTTATATCAGGATTATACTTGTCTCATCAAATAAGTAGGAGAAGTGTTTGCTACTTCCTACCTTTTTTACTATGTCCTGCAACCATTAATACAATAGAGTCTCTTCATTAAGGTTTTATAAAATTTGTGTGTAAAAATCACTCGGGCTTGCTATAATTATAGTTTAGGGGCTGTTGACTAAATATTCCTTCTGTGGAGACTAATTTTTTCAAGTTTTCTAACTTTTTTTGATTTAATTTGGATAATTTATATCTTCCTAGAAAATCTTCTTTTTAATTTGCATTTTAAAGTTTATACATGTATAATGGCTATCTTTTTATTTCCAATGATGTTTAAGTCTTTTCTATTTTTTGCTTACAAAAATTTGTCTCCTGCATTGATTGGCCTTTTAAAGGAAGCTTTGGTTTATATTTTATTTATTATTTTTCTTTCTCCTTATTAATTTTTTATTTTGGTTTAATATATCTATACTTTGAACAAATTTGTTCAAAGCATTTAAAACTTTGAATGCTTGAGAGTTTATGTTTACTTTTTGTCTTTATTATTTTTTAATAAGTGTATTTAAGTGTATAAAAGCATTTGAGCTACAGTCCAAAGACTTCGATACATTGCTCTTTTTGCTATATATTTCTAAATAATCTGTAGCTTCCATTTTGATTTCTTTCTTCATCTAATAATTCATTTTCAAAATTAATAGTAATTTAGAAGAGAGTTTTAAAATTTCCAAATAACATAGATATTATTTTATCTTTTTAATGTTATTGTTTATTTTTATTTTACTGTGTGCAGAATCTGTACTTAGCATACTTTCTTTTCTTTCTTTTTTTTTTTTTGGCACTCAACTATTTATTTAGCACAAAACACTTAAAAATACCTCCATTTGGGTGTCTCACCTAATGGGTCTATGTACATTAAAATGTATTTGAATTGTCCAGCAGCTATTGTGGTGCCATTCAGCATACTTTCTTGTTTATAAAATTTAATGAGATTTGACCTCTTGGCTTGATTTTTTTTTTTTTGGCAATAATTATGTTAGGGGTATTTGAAAATATGTATTTTCTTTCTTTGTTGTGTGTAAAATTTCAGTTATCCCTTAGAACTGGCATGCTAGTTTGTATTCAGAACCTCTGAATGATCTGTTGATTTCAGAGCAAGTGTGTTAAGATCTCCCTGCAGGATTGTTTTGAATTTCCTGTAATTTCTGTTTTCTATATTTCTAAACTATGCTGCTAAGTGCATGGCCATTAACATGTTATAAAAGCTCACTATCTTTTATCCTTACATTTTCTTTGTGGATTGTTACTTTTTTTTTTTTTTTTAAAGGAAGTGGAGGCATTATTTCCAGCATTTAAAATGTTTTTTGGCCTTTCTGCTCCTACAGCTGAATGACACATCTGCCATAACACTGTGTGCTTCTCTTTGTTGCTGTCTTGATTCCTCCCTAAACTTCCCATGGTTTCTAAAACTCCCATTTCCGTCCCAGACCCAGACTTCTTTCTGAGAAATTAGAGCCATAAAAAAATAACTATGGTTCTTGCTAATTTGATGATGTGGCTGTCTTATAGCCCCCTGCAAAGTATGGTTCCTCCCAGGTGAGTGGAGGGGCTGAGCTGTCACTGGGTGCTAACAGCTGCTCCTGAGCACTTTTATCAGAAGCCAACATAACCTTTTTTGCCTGTTTATTCTTATTTTTTGTTTTGAATTCTCTCTCGAATGTATTTCATTCTGCCAAATTTGCATTGTTATTGTTAGCACTTTCTTGGTATACATTTCCATCTTTATATTTTTAACCTTTCTCTGTTAGTTTAAGTGTGTCTCTCCTAAACAATATTTAGCTGAATTCTAACTTTGAAAGTCTCTATTTTGTAACTGTAGAAAATTAACGTATAAAGCTGATAAAGGTTAATATTCATAAATGATTAAGAACTTTTACAAATCAATAGGAAAAAAAGACAAACATCCCAATATAAAAGGCACAAAGGATGTGAGCAAGGAATACATGGAAAAAGAAAATCAAATGGCCAATAAACATGTGAGATGGAACTCCACCTCATTAATATTCAGGAAGTGCAAATTAAAATAACAATACAAATCATCTTCGGCAAAAAATAATAGCAAAACACCAAAAAGATTTTAATAATTATAAAATTGATAATACACAGGGAACAAAGATATGGAACTCTCGAGTGCTCTGAGTATAAATATAGATAGATTTTACATGTTATGGCTTCTTTTGCTGGAGAGGAATATCTATTTTAGCACTTTTCAAATAATCCTGAAGGACTTCAATTGGTCCCAGACTGGCCAATGCCTACCCCAAACCAACTGGCTTTGGGGAGGCTGATGGTTGGGCAGGGAGCAGGTGATATATGACGGTCTCAGCTTGGGTCAATGCCCACTTTGGAACTGTCAATTATGGCCAGAGGTGGGGTCAGGTGAGACTATGTGACTCCCAGAGTAGATCTGAGGGCTGGGGTTAAGGGAGAAGGAAGCAAGGGATTGGATCTCAGCAGGACATGGAGGGGGTTGCTAGGCAGACGATTTAACAGATATCCACCAAATTTTACTTTGCCATGTGCAAAATGGGAGAAATAATACAAGAATGCAGATGCATGAGTGTATGAACTGATTCCACTGTTTGCCTTTCTCAAATAAACATAACCCTTTGGAAAGCTTTCTTGATTTGAAAGGAAAGGAAGCTAGATAAATGAGCTAATATATGTGATGTGTCTTGCAATCCTTTAAATGACTGGGTAGATACAAACACTAGAGATGTTGATCACTTCTAAAACCAGTAGGGAAAATAGAAGCACGTATAGCAATTTTCAGAAGGGAATTGATCTGGTCTACAAAATAGAATTCTAAATTCTGAAAAAGAGAATTTCATAAAAATGCCCCCTTGCAACTGAGGCATTTCAGCAGTAATGAGGTGAAGGGGAATTGCAGATTGTTCATTCACCGGGCTTCCCACTCAAACCTGTGTGGTGTATTTTGCAGTTTGGCTGAGATGGCCATACTTTCTTAATAAGTACTCCTGCAAAGCAAACCTTTATTCATGTGGAATAAAAGGCAAAGGCGAATCACGGAACCATGTAATTTAAAGCTAGAAGAAAGGGAGGAAAGAGGAGAGTTCTTTTTTAGTTAACAACCCAAATTATGGAAGATATTTAAATACATGTAATTTTATAAATCTTAAATACACGTTGTGAATGAAGATACAAATAGACCTCAGTAAGAAAAGTAAGGCAAAGAAGAATGACAGTTTACCTGGGTTTCACATCACAAAATAAGATGCCATAGTGTAATGAGAGATGCCAGTAGCCTCAAGAATTTGAACTAGCCCTCTTGGGAAATATGTGCTTTTGGCATTTAAATATATTGTACTGTAATTATTTGGTTTCATGTATCTCTCACCTATTAGCACTCTGACTCTTTGAGGGAAGTATGTTCATTCATTTTTGTAATTGCTCTGTCCAGAGCTCTAATTAGTTCCCAAATTATACTTGATGCTCAACAAAAGTTTGCTGCAAGAATGAAAGAATAATTGGTTAGAGAGAATTTATATAGACTGGTTAAAATCCATCATGCCTGTGTCCCCAAATATTCCAAACTATTGGTGGATGAAGTAATCAAAATAGGTATGAAAATCATTTGAAGTGTCTGTGTTTAGCACAAACCAAGTTAGTAGGGTCCAATTGACCGAGAATTCTCTGTTCATTAGCACAGGATCACACGAGGACAAAGTTGTACACACTCCTAAATCCCTCATTCCTTTCCTCTGCAGCTTGGATAACCTCATGCCCTCGTGTGCCTGGGACAGTCCTGGTTTATGCTTTGTCTCAGTGTAATTATTATTAGTGTTTCATTCCAAAGTGTTTCAGTTTGGAAAATAAATTATATGGTCCCCCTATTTGTAGCACCTTTGACAAATCCATGTTTGCGAACCTACGTGCTCTTCTAAATACAGGAGATTCTGTTGAGTTGAAATAGTGCTTTTTTCAACAAAGATGAATCCTTTCTTGTGCAGTTCTGCAGAAACGCCTTAGAGCTGTGGGAGAGTCAGATTTTACAGCTTTGGGAGATAACATCCTTGGTTGCCTCAACACGCTAGGATGTTTTTGACTTTAGTGAGACTCCAATGGAACAAACCATCTTGGTGCAGTTTTATGAATCTGAGCCATGCTCTGTCTGTTGCTTGACATTTGACCCACTTGAAAAAGAAGAAGTATCAGGTTTCTCTGAGGCTTTGAACATGAAATTCTCCCACACTCTGGCAAAATCCATTGCCAAGAGGACTGTCATAAAAATGGTAAAGACAGTGATGACAATTTGGAGCTTCGTATGATTTCAGCCCCAAGTATCAGGTACGTTGTAAAGGCAGGATGGAGACCTGTAATTGTGCCTGTTCTATCCCCTGACCTTTTGTGCCCATTTATGCCCCCTCCCCATCCCCACCCAGTAAACCAGCCTGACCCCATTCTGTCTGCTTGTTAGTGCTACGTCCTTGTTAACCTGAGTCATAATTGTAGTTACTACATCAGATATTCATTCGTTCAGTACACATTTGTCAAATACTTGTCATGTGCTAAAACTAGAAACATATAGATTTTCAAAAGATCTCTGCTTTCTGGACACTCTCGTTTTAGAAAATGAGATTGGTTCTTAGGTAGATAATTAAATTGTAGTATGATAAGGACATGAAGGCAGTCTGTCCAAAGGATTACAGAATCATTGAGGCAAGAGCGATTGATTAGCAGAGCGGTTAGGTTTGAAGTATTCTATCAAATGTTCAGGTGCAAATGCCCCATAGGCAGTTAGGATTATCAGCCTGAGGGCTGAAGGAAGAGGCTGAAGCTAGAGCTAGAGAATTTTAAGCCATTAACAAAGAGGTGGTAGTTGGAGTCTACCAGAATGGCATATAGAATGGCATAGAGTTAACAAATGCACCCTCTGGAGTTAGACTATTTGAGGTAAAATCCTGTTCCCGTAAGATGCCAACAAGAGCTTTTTGCTTCTCTTTTTGAACTGTCTTAATTGTGGTTATGTTAAATCATTTCTGTTGGAGGTATATAGACTTCATGTTACATGTCAACAAATATATGTAACACAAATTCTCAAAAATTTTCCTTTCATTAGGCAAAGGAAATTGGTTTCTATTAAGGGTGAAATGGGTTTACTCTATTATGTAGTACTAACGCTCCTTTAATGAGATTTTATTGGTCTATCTATCTGGAACAGATGGAAATCTTGGGGAGAACAATACTGATGGTGAGAAAAAGATTTCTTCATGTAAATGAACACATCAGGGAACTAGCTCCAAAATTTCTATTGTTTTACAGGTATACCCTCTTATCTCAAGGTGTGTGAGATTTTATCTTGTAAATGGCTCAGGGGACCTAATCTTGATTGGAGACATCTGGGCAAAGAATGCTTATCTCCTTTACTACTTTCTACCCTCAGGGCACAGAATAAGAACAATACTAAGTTTTATATCCAGCACCTCTCAAACGAAGACCTAAATCATTTGAGAGTTCTTCAGTCCTGTAATCACTATCAACTTTTCACTCCATTGCCAGGGATAATGCAATTTTCTGGTGGCAGAAGATGAGATGTTACTTGAGCAAAATAACATAGGAAAGCAGTGGTGCAACAAGGAATAGTAAGCAGGACACTCTCCAAGATCCTTTTAAAATAATGTTTTTGTTTAGTGCACGAATGATTGCAGATATACTAATGATTTGCTTTAGCCCTGAGAGAGAAAATGACTGGGAGGAGGTATATGTGTTTATGTGTTCTGAGTAGATCCCACATGCAGAAAATAAATTTTAAAATTTTCAGATATTTATGCTATTATAGGCAAGCAAAGACATTGAAAATCCATTAATAACAATACGATAGTAACAACTAGAATAATATTAATAACCGGTAGTTATACAAAGATCATTATGTGCCAGACACTCTTCCAGCCACTTATTTAATCCTCACAATAACAACTCTATGAAATAGGAATCTTATTATCCCCATTTTATATGTGATGAATCAGAGGCAACAAACCCAAGAAAGCAAATTTGGGATTCTAATTTGATTAAAATAATTCTATCTTGGGTCAGGTTTTTCTTATGGGAGCAGGAGAAATGATAATGGTAATAATTATCAGCAAAACGTGATGCTAAAAAATTTTAAAAACTTGATTTTTAAGACAAATTAATACATGCATTTGATATATTTTTCTTTACTTGAAATTGGGGGGGTATTTGCTTTAAGAACAGCACAAAGAAACACATTCTACCTTAGTTGTGAACCCTTTTCTGGATCACTTAGTCTTGATTTCAGCTAAATACTTGTTCTTCTTCTCTTGTACCAACCTGAGACTTACTTGGGCAGGAGAGAGGAAGACCCTCAGATAATCTGCTCAGTGGTAAAATCACCCCAGATACTTGAGAATGTGCCATCATTCAAAAGAATGTTTGTCTAAGGATTGAAAAAAATTATTTACTTTTGGAGGTCCTCAGAGTTTGAAACTTGGTAGTATGTTTAAAATTGAGTCCTGGGGACTCTTAAGATGTTTGTTCTTCCTTTTATAGTTTTGGTAGAGGAAAGTAAAGCCAAGTAATACATTTTTCTTACAATTTAATAGAGAAATGAATAATTCTGTGCTTCTAAATCAGACATTTTTCTGCACATTGTTGATGTTGGGTCAAGTAGGTCTGATGAACTTAGCCACAGGTTGGATGGGCAAGAGATAGCTGCCTCAGGACACCAACATACTGGATGCTTTGTGCAGAAACATGAATGTCAGAATGACGGAGCTCGTGCTCTGTGGGTGACTGACAAGCGGTCAATGTGTGTAGGAGAAAGAACACCAGGGTTGGAATCAGAAGCCCAAAGTTGGAACATTAGCTCTATGGTACAATGGGAGGGTAGCCATAAACAGATCACCTGGGGTCTTGGTGCTTCAGGTTTTTCATTATGAAATGGAAGAATATCTAGTTTGCCATTAATCATAGGACTAACTGAGATTATACAGGTATTTTTAGACTCTATGGTGATAAATTAATGTTTTATTGATGGCATAATAGTAAAAGACATTTTAATAATTCATTCTTCAAATATCTATTGAGTGACTACTGTGTCTTAGGCACTTATAATGTGAGAGTGAATGTGTTAGATGTTCCAGTGGGGAAGATAGGCAATGAATAGGTAAAATAATGTGTGTGTGTAAATATACAAATCATATTTTAATCAGTCAACTGTTTTGCTAAGTAACAAATTGCTCCAAAACTTATCAGTTTAAACCACCCAATACTCATTTTCTCACACAGCTTCTGAGGCTAAGGAATTCAGGAGTGGCTTAGCTGGTCACTGTGGCTCAGAATTCCTCATGAGGTTGCAGTCAAGAGGTTGGCTGGGGCTACAGCTCTCAAAGCTTGGCTGGGCTGGAGGATCCACTTCCAAGCCCATTAGCATGGCACTTGGCAGGAGACTTTGATTCTTCAGCACATGGGACTTTCCGAAGGACTGCTTACAGCATGGCACCTGGTTTCCCCCTAACCAAGGGGGAGAAAGAGACAAAGAGTGAGATGGAAGCCACAGTGTCTTTTATAATCTTGTCTCAGAAGTGACACATCATCTCTTCTCTTTTCCATTGGTTACATGATCAGCCCTGGTGCAGTGTGGAAGGAGGCCACAGCAGGATACGGGTGCCAGGAAGTGGAAATCATGGGGTGACCTTAGGGGCCGGCCATCACGACACTGCAGTACATGTTGTAAAACGCACTGTGATAAAGAGTGGCAGAGAGATGGGGCCTAATGGAGATGGCCTTTCTGAGAAACTGACTCCTAAACTGGATCTAGGAGCCAGGCATCAGAAGATTCAGGGAAGAACGTCTGTGTCAGGGAAGAGGCACTTCAGGTGACAGCAGGTGCAGAGGCTCTGAGGTGAAAGAGGTTGGTGTTTTCCAGTAATTCTTGGGAGGATGATGTGAATGAGCAATGGTCAGGGAGAGAGAGTGGCTTGAGACACCGCTGGAGGGTTAGGCAGGAGCCAGGTCATACAGGCCATGCAGCTGCAGTAATAGTTGGCACCTTTTTCAAAGGGCAATAAAAAACTATTCAAAGGCTTTAAGTGGGACATAGGCATGACCTGCATTGTAAAAAGATCCTTCTGCTCCCTTTTGGAGGCCAGAAAGAAGAAGAGCAGGAGTGGAATCAGGGAGACCAGCTTGCAGGTTATTGTAACAGTCCGTAGTCCAGGAGAGAGATGATGGTGCCAGGTACAAGTTGGTGACAGCGAAGATAAAGAGTGGTGGACAACATAGAGCTGTATTTTGGAGGAGGGGCTTTCAGCATGTGCTGATGGACTGAAATTTCTCTTTGTGTGTGTAAATGTATGTGGAAGGGCAGGTCAAGAGTGAGTCCCAAGTCCCTGTTGGTGCCATTTACTCAGATGGAGAACAGTGGGTTAAAAGGGTTTGGTCGGGGATGGGGTTAGTGAACCGGGGGCCCAGGGAAGATCAAGGGCACCTTTTTGGCCAGGGCACCTTTGAAATAGCTTTGCAATGCAACTTGCAAGAAGGCAGTGGTACGTAGGAGGCTGGGCTTGGAAGATGGATCCTGCATTTGGGAGTCATTGACACAGATGTGTTTTTAGAGCCATTCAATGACTAAGATCCTCTAAAGAGGATGTAGATGGAGAGCCAAGAGCCTTGGGAATCCTGACTTTATTGTTGAGATAAATAGATGACTTTAGCCATTAGCATGGTCACTCTATCCTTCCCATGAGTGTCAAGAACAAGCATCAAAGAAAGAGTGAAAGAAAGAGTTAAAGAATGGAAGGGAAGGGAAGGGAAGTCAGGTCTGTCAGAGGAGGAGCCATGACAGACAGGTAGAAGGACTGGCTGGGAAGTGAGCAAAAAAAGAGATGAGGGTGGCACCAAGGAAGGAGGAGAAAAGGAGAGAAGACGACTATGTCAGAAGCTGTTGAGACACAGTATTGTTCTTTGGGTTTGTTTACAAGATCGTTGGTGAAATTGGCAAGAGCAATTTTGGGATGGATGAAACCATGGTGGATGAAAGAGTGAATAGACCATGGGGCAGAGGATACTGCACAGGGAGACAGGGAAATGGCGGGTGAAGGGGAGAGTGGGAACAGGAAGGAAAGAGAGAGAGTGTGTGTGTGTCTGTGTGTGTTTCAGGATGCTTCCATGTTGTTGTAAATGACGGGGGAGATTTTTCTATGCATGAAAGAGAGCAAGAGCGAGCAAGAGAGAGCACAAGAGGATGACATCTAGATAATACACGAGATGCTGAGTAAACATGGGGAAAATTAGCTTAAACTTTTTAATTCTTTTGTCTTCTTCACCACCACTACTCCTCCCCAACAAAGAAGAGATTGAAAAAGTTGAGTTTTGCCAGATTTATTTAGAATGTGGTGATATTTTCTTCTTTCAGTTTGTGATTTTTTTAGCCCAGTAGGCTGAGTTATTCATTCCCAGTGGGTCTCATGTCTGGATGGAGGATCTTGAAAAATGACCCCAGCTGAGTGTGGAATAGTATATTCTATGCAACATAAAGTTTTCATGATACTCCAACGCCGAAGAATGAAGGGACCATCTAAACAGAAAACAAATAGGCTTTTCTTGGTTAAATGCCAGCCCAAGGCTCGTGGGCAAAGGCAACAAGAAGAAGGGAGAGAGAGCTTGTTTGAATGTGCTGGAGACCTCAGTGTTCCTGGCATGTTGCCCGGGTCCTTACTGCTCTGGACTGTGTTATGTAAATGCCAGTCAAGTTACCAGGAAAATACTTAGCCTGTGTAGCTTGTTGGACGAACCAGTTTTATTCCTCCTTTCCTCTCCTCTCCTTCCCTTTCCTGTCCTCCCCTCTCTTCCCCTTCCTCCCCCTTCTTTCATTCTTTCTTTCTTTCCTTCTTTCTTTGATACATGTTCCTGGCACTCATGAGAAAAATGGAGTGACAGTGCCGACCTCTGAAGTCATCTATTTATCTCCAGAATAAGCACAGAATAGGCAAGAGATTACGCAAATTAACATGGACTGTGTATCCCAAAATACTTTGGCTTTAATAGAGAAGGAGGGCAGCTGTGCTGAGCCTTGACCTTCCCTTGGACTGCTCAGGCTCTCCCCTGGTCAGCGTGAAGGGTGCTGACTTCTGTTGAGGGCCTGGCATCGTGCCAGGAGTGCATTACCTCATTTCATCCTCCCAAAGTTCTAAGAGTTAAGCATTTTTTTGTTCATGTTCCTGTTGAAAGGAATTGTCACCAAGATACATTCAGTAACTTGGCCACGCCTGGATTATATTTACTTATTTTTACATACCTCATGTCTTCCCAAGAAGGATGTAGGGTGGTGCTAAAGTATGCGGAAGAAAGCACTGCAGGGCAGGATGGTCTTGGGTGATCCAGTCAGCCCCTCAGCACCCAACCCTGTCACCTCCAGTGTGCTTGAGTCATGTGGGTCCCTCTCTCCTCCCACACATCCTTCCTCCCTGCTCCTACCACTACAGGCTAGTGTCAAAAAAAAAGTTGCTTAACCTCAGGCAAAAGGGCGATTTAAGCAAAGTTTTATTTCTATGCCCCTGGCTTCAGATGTCTTCCTCCAGTGCTGTCCTTCTGTCCTGCTCCATCGCAGGGGCCCCTCAGGCCTTTCCCTCTTATTAAATCCTATTCTGGAGCAAGAAACAGATAAACTCATTCTCAGTGAGGTGTAAACTGCACCTTCTCTCCTAGAGGGAGTTTCTTTTTAAAGAGGGGAAGAAAAGACTTAACAAAAGGAATGAGAGGCTCTCAAGGAAGAATGTTTGTAATTAGTGGCCTGTTGGGCAATTGAGATGCATTTTCACCTGGGAAACTTTCTTGTGACTCTGGAGAGCATTTCACCCCCTGCCATGGGGCAGGAGGCCAGCTTGGGAGTGACAGGGCATACCCATTGCAGACGGCTACTCTCCATCCTCCTCTGGCTCACATTCCTATAGATTTTCAGGTCTATAAAACATGGTCTTAGATTTGGATGGAGGAGAGTGATTTGGTTTACATATGTGTTATTGATAATCTCAAAAATGACAATAGTTCTCTAAACTGTAATTCAAGGGAACTGAACCATTGTCTGAAGCTAAGGTAAGGTAAGGTAAAATGACGCATACATTTTCTAGTTTCTGGCACTTTCAGAAAAAATTGGGGACTGTACACCTTTATATAAGGAGATATGGGTATAGATTGTCATAGTTTATTTTTCAATTCACTGTTTTCATTAGATTTCCAAAAATATCACTAATACAGCTCATTGAAGCAAGTCATGGGATACAGTAGTGCGTAAGGGAAAAGTGTCTACTCCCTCTTCTCTTTCTAATCTTACTCTCCAGAGATATTAGTTTGGTGTATGCCCTTTCACAATTTTCCCTGTGTTCTTACAAACATATCTATAAAATGGATAAGTATCTAAACATATAATATTAATATATATATGCATACAGACAGGCACATACTAGAGTTTATTTTCTAACTTCTGTAAATAAAAATGGTGTCATACTAAATAAATTACCTACAACTTGCTTCTTTCCACTGACAGTCCCAGACATCCCTCCAGGTCAACACAAACAGATCTGGCTTATTCTTTTTTGTGTATTTTTTTTGTCTTTTTTTTTTGTTTGTTTCTTGTTTCTAGGGATAGAGACAGGGTCTCACTGTGCTCAGGCTGGTGTTGAACCCCTGAGCTGCAGCTATCCTCCCGCCTCGGCCTCCCCGTGGCTTATTCTTTTTTAATATAATATTCCATAGCTTGGGAATGTCATCATTTATTTGACGCTATTTCCCTGTTGATGTATGTTTGATTACTTTCAGTCCTCCCCTCGCAGTGGGGATTATAACCTCTAAAATATAAAGAACATTCTCAAGTTGATCAGAAAAAGAAAATCTAATAGTAAATGGGCAAAAGTTATAAACAGATAATTCACAGAGTAGGAACTGAAAATGTCCAAACATAAATGAAGAGATGTTCAACTCTCTAGAGTCAGAGATATGCAAACTGAAATAATTTGCTGCATTTTTTATTCATTAGATTGACAAAAATAAGAAATTTGTCAATACCCATTGTGGTAAAGATAAGGCAAACATGTCCTTGTATCTTGTGGGTGGCAGTGTGTATCGTAATCTAGTTGTGTCTTTCAAAGTCAGAACTGCTTCTCCTCTTGACACTGACAATCCCACATTTGGAATTCTAGCTGACATGATAAAAGCACCTGTAAGAATGGTGCTTTTCAAAGAATATGTGTTCAATGATATTCACTGCCACTTTGACCTTCAGATCCAGCAACTTTATTTCACTCTGATGCTCACAAGAGAAAAATCCACAAACTGATTTTTATCAGAAGTATAAGCACAGTGTCAGGTTCATAGTAAGTGCTCAGTAAATGTTTACTCTTATCATTATTGGACAAACTAGAGATAAGAAGACAAAAAACAACAAAATGACAACACAAAAGGGAAAAGAAGTGAAAAACAACAATACTAGTAAAAAAGAAACAGAAGCACTAACCAACTATGAAAGGACATCAGTTAATGTTTGTAGAATATTTGTGAGCATGAATTCCACACAGATGTCCCACTATCACAAAAAATATAAGCCCAGGAAGGTGGGGAAGTCACGTGTATGCTCTGACTACCAGGCAGCGTGCTGCGGTTGTGCAGTGAATGTTAAATGAAAAGAAAACTCCCCCAGAGGATGGCTCTAATTATTTTCTCAAATTGTGTGCACCCACACTCAACTCTGATTTTACCTATAGAAAGAAATGCAAGTTTTTAATCTTTTTCTTACTTTTCTTAAACTACTTATCCTCTACTCAAATTGGAATTTCAGAGCACTAATATTCCAATATCCTTCTTCAAGGCTCTGGACGAATCCAATAGACCCTCTGCATCATCCAGCAAATATGGACTGTGCACCTACTGTGTCCTGAGAATTGCTGAAATAATGCATAAGATAGGGGTCAGCTTTAGAGGGTTTAGCAGCCCCGATTGAGGTGGGGGGCGGGTGCAGGGCAGGAAGGTGTGCAGGAGGGCTGAAATTTTTTAGAATGTGATATGATAGGTACTAAAAGAAAGGAATGAACCTCTTTAAGAGGAGATGACATTTGAGTCTTGAAGGATGAATGGACTTATTTCAGAGGGGATGGGCATTTCATATAGAGGGAGCAACATACACAAGCACGTGGAGGCGCGAAGGAGCTTGGGAAGAATAGTGACTTCAGAGTGATCGGCATCCTGCACTATGGGAGAGGGCCCCAGGTGTTACTTTGCATCTGGAGCACAAAAGCCTGTGCTAGAGAGTATGGGCTGTAACAAGAGAAAGCCAATGGGGGCTATAGTAGGGAAAGGATTTATGAAGCAAAATCTGGAGACTTTCTTGAGGCTAGGTAGAGAGCAGGTGTCAGCGGAACCACCGACGACCCCATTGTGACCATATTGGAGGGATACCATGACGTGATGGTTAAGATCACAGGTGGAGCCAGTCTGCTTGGGTTCAGATCCCAGCTCCATCATTTGTTAGCTACGTGATGTTGGGCAGATTACTAATGGCCTCATCTATAAATTGGGGACAATCGAAAATACATCTCATGAGACTGCTAGGAGAATTATAGGAGTTGATATTTGTAAAGTGCTTAAATAAAGCCTGGCAATTAGTAAGTGTTATAGATAATTGTTAAGTATAAATAAATAAATCTTAGTAACAGATGCTGAAGGTTAAGACTAAGTAATTGACTAGAGGCATAGAAAAGGGCTTGCTGGAATTGAGATGTGTTTGTTTTTGAGGTACAATTTAAGTAGTTTTGGTGACCACATGGTTGGAGGAGATGAGAAAACAGGAAGAGTTGAACATGAAGCTACATGACACAGCAAGGCTCTGGAGGAACACAGCCCTGAACCCTGTGAGCGGGAGACCTAACATCACTCTAAACCTCTCTATGAAAGAAGGCTGCTACTGAATGCATCGTAAATCTCATGTGGCTGTTCTAATGCTTAAATCAGAAAAAGCGTATCTTAATAAAATGCTTAGCACAGTGTCCAACAGCTAGTAAGTCCTTAATAGACGTTAGTTAAATTATTATGCCTCAAAGTTTATAGTGAGGATGAGAGAAAGAGTGGTTTATGGCAGTGGTCCCCAACCTTTTTGGCACCAGGGACCTGTTTCATGGAAGACAGTTTTTCTACTGATGGGGGTGGGGAAGGGAGGCATAGCTCAGGTGGTAACGTCAGCAATGGGGAGCAGCCGTAAATACAGATGAAGCCTCACTCGCTCCCCGCCGCTCACCTCCTGCTGTGTGGCCCCCGTGGGTCCTAAGTTTCATGGAAGACATTTTTTCCATGGACGGGTGGGGAGGTGAGGGAGGTGGGCGGCGGAGCTCTGTTCCTAACAGGCCACGGACTGGTACCGGTCCACGGTCTGGGGTGGAGGACCGCAGGTTTGTGGTGTCATTCACCAAGACAGCAAGCTCGGTGTTGAAGGAGCAGAGGAAAGACAGCAAATTCCATTTTGAACCAAGTTTGAGATGCCTGCGGGATATCGTGTGAGATACCTAGTTGGGAGATGGCCTCTGCGAGAGGTTTTGAGATTGTCATTGCTTAGGTCATGGGACTGGAAATGATCACCTACAAACAGTCTCCATGGCAGGGGAGAAAGGGAAATGAAGACAGCACTCTGCAGCCCCAAACACTCAAGGGCCAGGCTGCTGGAGGAGGGACCAGCAAGGGAAACCAAGAAATCATCCTAAAACAGATGCAGCCATAGGTGTCTCCTGTAATGCTGTGCAAATTGGATGTCTATCCACAGGAATGGTCTCATGTCTGGAGTGTTATTTACAGCACTTCCATGCATTATCTACTTTGGTGCTCCTGGCTGCCCACTAAAGGGTTTCAGTTATGTAAACCGAGGCTCAGGTTTTCAAATGGCAGAGCTAAGACTTGAAAACAGGTCTTTCTGCTCCAAATCCAGTGCTTTTTTTGCTATGTCAAGCTTTTTCCAATAATAATAATAAAAATAATAATAAACATTTTAAAAAGCCAAGTGAAATGCAGAGTTGAGCTACCCTGTTCCTATAATTCTTGGGACTATATGATCTGTTGATATTCTTTGATCCCCTACTTATTGGTCTCTTTGCAATCACACCAGTGCAATCTCTTTTGGCACCTGTTCTTTGGCCTGGGCCTGGTTTACTTGAAAGAGCAGTCCTGAGGGGCCAGAGAACTGAGGAACAGGCCCCCTTCCTCAGGTCAGGTGGTTAGGGAAGGATGGAGCATGGAGGTTCTTGCAGGTATCTCAAAGGTGGTTGGGATTTTTTGCCTTCATCTTGCCCCAGGTGAGGGACAAATGCTGGTTTCCTTAGCATTTCTGTCCTTTCCTCCTTTACTAGATAAGAGTGCATGGGCTTTAAAGTTGGGCTAGTCTAGTTTTAAATTCTCATTCTGCCACTTGCCAGCCATGTGACCTTGGACCTGTCACTTAACTCTTAAAAGACTCAGTTTCCTTTCCCAGGAAATGGTTCTAGTAATATCTTCCTAAGGGATTTATTGTGTTTGACAAATTATTGATACTGAAGAAAAATTGTTTGAATCTTGATCAAGATTAAAGCCCTTTAGTGGCTTCTCAACGCTGTGGGATAAAGGCCACTTTATCTTATCTTAACAGGGCTAAAACTCCTTGTAAGGCCCAGCCTCTACTTTCAGCCTCCTCCTTTCAGCATAGATTGCCAATGCCCTCGGCTCCAGCCACACTGGCCTTCTTTTCCATCCCTTCCACTCACCATACACCCTGTCACCATAGAGCCTTCGCATGTACTTCTCCTTCTGTCTACAATGTCCCCCTCTCGTCTCCTTGATAAGTTAATTCCTACTCACCTTTTAGAACTGAGTTCACATGTCCCTACTCCAGAGAAACCTTCTCTGACTTGTAGACAAGTTGACCTCGTACACTTCTCCCTCATTGCACTTATCACCGGTGCAATCTTTCATTGATTTTGATGGATTTGGGTTCCTGTCTAAGAAGACTGGCACCTTGTCTGTTTTTGTTATCTTTGAGTTCTTATTGCCCACACATAGCCTGTCACAGAGTAGATTCTCAATATTTGCTGACTCAATGAATGGGATAATGTATGCAATAATATTTGACAATTGCTAGTGCTCAGTTGAGTCTAGTTGGTTTCATAGACTCCAGAAGTGTATCAGAGGTCTCTTGTGGCTGTGAAGCTCTGGGTCCCTCTGGAAGATAATATTGTGCTATGAAATTAATACGATGTTGAGAGTTGCACTGAAACTGAATTTGAATTGCAGCTTTGCTTACTAACTGAACAGATGATGTCACCTCTCCGACTTTCTGTTTCCTCATCTGCAGAATGGGACAATAATGCCTTCCAGGGCTATGGTTGACATTCATTCAAATATTTATCGAGTGCTTTCTGCATGCTAGGCACTGCATTCTTGTAGCCACTGGAAATACGGCAGTGAACGACATTGATAAAAGTCACTGCTCATGTTTTGGTAGGTAAAACAGAAAATAAACAAGGCAAATTAGTAAAATATCTCTATGTTATATGGTGATAAATGTTAAGAAGAAAAATGCAACAGAAAGGAGGATAGGACATGTGCAATTTGAGAAAATGATATTTAAAGAAGAATGCAAAAGAGTATTAGATGGAAGGTGAGAACAAAGGCCCTGGAACAGGAGAATGCTTGGCATAGTTGCAGAATAGAGTAGACCAGTCCAACTGGCTGGAGAAGAGGGGCCAGGGCCAGGGGAGCAGTAGCCAATAAGGCCTGAGAGGTGGCAGGGGTTAGATCACACCATAAGGACTTTTACTCTGATTGAGTTGGGGAGGACTTTTGGATAGAGAAGTGACATTCATTTTAACAGGATCACTCTGGCTAATGTGTTCAGAATAGAGGGTAGAAGATACAAAGGGAGAATATTGAGAATCTACTCTGTGACAGGCTATGTGCAAGCAATAAGAATTCAAAGACAACAAAAACAAACAAGGTGTCAGTCTTCTCAAACATGAACCCAAACCAATGAAAATTAATGGAAAATTGCACCGGTGATAAGTGCAATGAGGAAGAAGTGTACTAGGGTCAACTTGTCTACAAGTCAGAGAAGGTTTTTCTGGAGCAGGGACATGTGAACTGAGTTCTAAAAGGTGAGTAGGAATTAACTTATCAAGGAGAGGAGAGGGAACACAGGGAGAACCAAGGAGACCTGTTAGATGAGAGATGCTGTTGCTTGAATCAGGGTGGTGGCAGTGGCGGTGGCAGTCGCAGTGGCAGTGGTGAGAGATGGTTGGATTTTGTGTGTATTTTCAAGGTAAAGCTGATTTACTAGTGGCTTGGGTGTTTGAAGAGGATGGAACTCAAAGGTGAATGAATGATAGGAGGAATGGAGTTGCCATTACTGAGATGGGGACGGTTTGGGGAGAAGTCAGTTTGCTACATGCAGTGGAAATCAGTACTTCATTTTTGGACATCTTAAATTTAAGATGTGAAGTAAGATCCAATGGCTGATTAGATACATAAATCTAGAGTTTGGGAGAGAGGTCTGGGATGGAGATATAAGTTTGGGATTTGTCTGCAAAGAGATGGTATTTAAAGTGATGATACTGATGAGAGTAACATTCGGTCTAATGTTGATAAACGTAGAATTAAAAACAGAGAGATTAGATCAAAGGACTGAAATTTAGAGGTTGGGATGGTAGCGATGCCAGCAAAGGAGTCTGGTAACCAGGGAGGTGGGAGGGAAACCAGGTGAGTTTGCTATCCTGGAAGACAAATGAGGAGAGTGTTCAGGGGGAGGGAGTGACACACTAGTGTCAAATGCTACTGAAACGTCCAGTAGGATGAGATCTGAGAATTGACCATTGGACTTAGCAGTGTGGAGGTTTTATTGTGGTATGCATTTGTGTGTGTAATGGAAGAAGGCAAAACTTTTGAGTCATAATGACCTTTTAGGAAGGCTGCCTTTCATGGAAGGGAAGTTCCTTTGGGTCAGCAGAGTCTGGATTAATATATGCAAGTGTGTGCCTGGAGCCTTAGGCAGTAAGGCTCAGACTTACAGAGGTATGCCTGACCCTTTTCATAATGGAATGAAAAGAATTTGGATTGGGGAGTGGCCTGGGGTGACCTGGAAGGAAAGGGATGAGGAGGATGAGAGGGGAAAGAGTACAAAACGTTATTGATATGGTCGAGGTTGTGTTTGTAAGAAGGACCATTGAAATATGTCTGATGGTCAGAGCCAAAGACCCTTGAAGGACAGGAATGATCATGTTTAAATTAGCTGCTAGGCTGAAACCATCTCACCTTTGGCTAAATCTCTGATCGGCCCCCATGTTTCAATGACTTAATCTGACCATGGTTTTTATGCCCCAGTCCAATGTGGACCAGCTGGGATTGGAGAGGTGGGGTGCTCTGCTCTGCTCACACACACGCCAATAGCATTAAGGCTCTGTGTGTGTGTGTGTGTGTGTGTGTGTGTGTGCGCGCGCACGCGCGCACGTGCTTTCACTCTTGGTAGAAACTGAGGGAAAGGTTGAACTTCATGCCTGAGTTGACATGAGGTAGACCAGATAGAGGATGTGTGAGGTGGAAACATGATCCACAAACTGAATGGATGCAGCAGGGGCCTGAATTCTGAGCTGCGGATGACCATGGGCGTGTTAGCCTCCCTGGAAATTTTCAGGGAAGCCTTTGGACTTCCCCAGGTGTGGTATGGGAGGCTTAAGGTGATCTAACCTAGAGGACAACATCAGAGACATCTGGGTTACAACTTACACAGCACCAGGTATTCGATAGTCTCGGCAAATGTTACTTTCAATCCTCCATCCCAGACCCTTTCCAATGAAGAAGAAACAGGCTCTTGAAACATTTTATTCATTAACCACTATGATTAATTACTCAAAATGTGCTAGTTGCGGTAGGCACCACAGAACAGAAGGTAAGACAAGGTCTTTGTTTCCCAGGTGCTTGAAGTTGAAATGAGGAAGATGAGGAAAATGTCAGGCAGGGTGAACCCAAAGGCTAAGTGGCATAGTTCAGATTATTATAGTGTAGAGTCACTTGGTTAGTTGATACCTTGAATGTTTTGGCCCTTCCAGGGGCACTGGACAATATTTAACTGTACTCTCATAGATCGATGAATTAGTCAATTTAGGTAACGATTTATCAAATAGCCCCCAGATTTCAGCGACTTAATTTGACAGTGGTCCATTTTATTTTGTTTATGTCTCAGTCCAATGGGGATCAGCGGGGTTTGAAAGGGTGAGGTGCTCTGCTCCATGCTGTCATTCAGGGACTCAGGCTCTTTTTTTCTAGTGGCCCATCTGTCCCCTTAGGCCTCAGAGTCCTCTGCTGTGTACTCTGCGTCTGATTGGCCAGCACGTGAAGAAAGCGTGTGTGCAGAGGGATCCTCTGCCCCTGGCACCCTCCGTGCAGTAGTGGCACGTGACTTGCACTCGCAGGCCCGTGGAGAAGATTGGTCATGTGGCACCACTTTGATGCAAGTGGGGTGGAAAATGCGGTTTAGCTGAATACCCATGAAGGGGAACTGGGTCTAGTGAGCATCTAAATTTTAAATAATCCCTGTCACAGGCCGGGAGGCAGAAAATAGCAAAATTACATAGGGAACTTTTTAAACAGAATGTCAAAACCTGGGTACAGGAAAAAAAAAATTGGTACATTTTACTTCATAAGAGACAAAGTAAGAACACAAATGAGATAGTGAAGGCATTAAATCTACTTTATAACTAGTGCCTGATGTTAAAGGATCCTACCAAGCCTCTTTCATTGACATTTTAGCATTTATTTATAGACATAATTATGTGCATTTGAGGTGGTAAAAGCAGCTTCTTCCAAATGGGCTTCTGACCCAAGCTGAGTTCTAAACAACTTTTATCATTAGACTAACATTAGTGAAGCTGTAGTTTCTTACGCTGAAATCAGGGGCTTTGAGAACATTTTTGATGTAAACTTTCTGAAGGAAAATGTAACCTAAGGATGGATGAGTATGAAGTGAGGGTAAGGGCATGTTTTGTTTTTTTTTTTTTCCCCTCTGATTTTTAGGGGATAGATCAAGTATTTGTTTCAATGCAAAGAGTAGTTTTCAAGAACAAACACATTGTCAGTTACTGTGGATATAAAAGTGAACAATTCTTATTTCTAATCCCAACAAAAGGATATAGGGATACCTTAGAGATATTTCGGGTTTGGTTCCAGATCATCACAATAAAATGAATAGTGCAACAAAGCTTCCCAGTGCATATTAACGTTATGTTCACACTGTACTGTATTCTATTAAGTTTGCAATAGCAGTATGTCCAAAAAATAATGTGCATACCTTAATTAAAAATACTTTATTGCTTAAAAATGCTAATGATCATCTGGGCCTACAGCTAATTGTAATCTTTTTTGCTGATGGGGGGTCTTGCCTTGGTGTTAATAGCTGCTGATTGATCAAGGTGGTGGTTCCTGAAGGCTGAGGTGGCTGTGGCAGTTTCTTACAATAAGACAGCAATGAAGTTTGCTGTATCAACAGACTTTTTGATGATTGAAAGATTTCTCTATAGCATGTGATATTGTTGGACAGCATCTACCACAGTAGAACTTCTTTGAAAATTGGAGTCAGTCCTCTTGAACCCTGCCGATGCTTTAGCAACTAATTTTATGTACTTTTCTAAATCCTTTGTTGTCATTTCAACAATGTTCACAGCGTCTTCACCAGCATTAGATTCCATCTCAAGAAACCACTTTCTTTGCGCAACCCTAAAAAGCAGTTGCTTATTCACCCAAGTTTGATCATGACATTGTGGCAATTCGGTCACATCTTCAGGTTTCACTTCTAATCCTAGTTCTCTTGCTATTTCCACCATATCTGTAGTTATCTTAAACCCCCTCAAAGTTGTCCATGAAGGTTAGAATCAATTTCTTCCAAACTCCTGTTAATGTTCATAGTTTGATGTCCTCCCACACATCACGAATGTTCTTAATGGCCTCTAGAATGGTGAATCCTTTCCAGAAGGTTTTCAATTTACTTTGCCCAAATCCATCAGAGGAATCACTATCTATGGCAGCTATAGACTTACAAAATGTATTAAAAAAAAAAAGACTTAAAAGTTGAAATGACTCATTGATCCATCAGCTGCAGGGTGGGTATCGTGTTAGCAGCCTGAAAATGACATCAATCTCCTTGTATATCTCCATCAGAGCTCTTGGGTGGCTAGGTGTATTATGAATGAGCAGTAATATTTTGAAAGGAATCTTAGGAGCCCTAGGATTTTTGGAATGGTAAATGAGCATTGGCTTCAACTTAAAGTCAACAGCTACATTAGCTCCTAACAAGAGAGTCAGCCTGTTCTTTGAAGCTTTGAAGCCAGGCATTGAATTCTCCTCTCTAGCTATAACGTCCTAGATGGCATCTTCTTGCAGAAGAAGGATGTTTCATCTACATTGAAAATGCACTGTTTAGTATAGCCACTTTCATGAATGATCTCAGCTACATCTTCTGGATAACTTGCTACTGCTTCTACATCAGCACTTGCTGCTTCACTTTGCACTTTTTTGTTACGGAGATGTCTTCTTTCCTTACGCCTCATGAACCAACCTCTGTTAGCTTCAGATTTTTCTTCTGCAGCTTCCTCACCTCTCTCAGCCTTTATAGAACTGAAGAAAGTTAGAGCCTTGCTCTGGATTAGGCTTTGGCTTAAAGGAATGTGACTGGTTTGATCTTCTAACCAGAACACTCAAACTTTCTCCCTATTAGCAATAAGGCTATTTTGCTTTCTTACTATTTGTGTGTTTATTGGAGCAGCACTTTTAATGTCCTTCAAGAACTTTTCCTTTGCATTCACAATTTGGCTAATGGTTTTGCATAAGAGGCCTAGATTTTAGCCAATCTGTGCTTTTGATGTATCTTCCTCACTAAGCTCAATTATTTCTGGCTTTTGATTTAAAGTGAGAGATATGCAACTCTTCCTTTCACTTGAACACTTGAAGACATTGTATGGTTATTAATTTGCCTAATTTCAGTATTGTTGTGTCTCAGGGAATAGGGAGGCCTGGGTAGAGGGAGAGAGATGGCCAGTTGGTGGAGCAGTGAGAACACATGCAGCATTGATTGATTAACTTTGCAGTCTCATATGGGCAAAGTTTCTGACATCCCAAAACAATTACAATAGTAACATCAAAGGTCACTGATCACAGATCACCATAACAGATATTTCATTTTAATAATAATGACAAAGTTTCAAATATTGTAAGAATTACCAAAATGTGACACAGAGACACAAAGTGAGTACATGCTGTTGGAAAAATGGTGCCAATAGACTTGCTCAATGCAGAGTTGCCACAAATCTTCAATTTGTAAAAAAAAACCCCACAATATCTGTGAAGCATAATAAAGTGAAGTGCAATAAAATAAGGTATGCCTGTAATTATTTTAAACAACATAGAAAAAGAGGCTTTTGAATTGGCTAAAATAGCATGGCTAGCCAAACTTTTATCATCATCAAAGCAAATGTAATATAGTCGATCTTTCTATTCTTTGTGGCTGAACCAAAGTATTTCTGGAGTGGCACAAGTGGGCATTGTAATAGGCAGGTAAGCAAGACAGGAATTCTATGGACAGTTTATAAACCATACACACCATTTTCAAAAGAATGCTGACATCTTGGGATAAAACCTTATAGTTCTGTTGTGTGCTAGTTATATGCCATTGCTCGAAAGTATATCACCAATACAGCCTTGAAATATGAGATTTCTTTTAATTAACATCCTCATGAACCTTATCACCAGGTTCAATGTGATTTTTTTTCTTGATATACTCACTCTTTTGCCTGAGGCTGCCTACAGGAGGCCATGTCCCAACTTTCCCATAAAAATGACTTCCACAT
Source organism: Indri indri (assembly GCA_004363605.1). Taxonomy (NCBI): domain Eukaryota; kingdom Metazoa; phylum Chordata; class Mammalia; order Primates; family Indriidae; genus Indri; species Indri indri. The sequence goes on along the minus strand of RJWJ010003189.1, from coordinate 64,374 downwards.
TCCACATCCCAATTACTCTGAAGGACCTGCCCAAGATGCCTATAAAACCCTACTACAGTCTACACCACCTTCTAACTAATATTCTACATGTGTTTTTGATCATTGAATCAGATTTTCAAAAGTCAGAATGGTTTTCCATGTGGAGTTTGAATAAACATATAAACCTTTGTTATTTATATACATGGTTCAAAAAATAACATGTGAGGCCAAAGATGTAGAAAGAGCATTGGACTTAGAGTCAGACGAGCTCAATTCTCAGATCAGCCACTTATTTTCAGAGTGACATTGGGAAGGTTAGCTAATCTTTCTGAGTCTAAATTTCCTGATTTACAGTTACCTCCAGGGTTATTGTGAGACTTACGTGAGCTAATGTATGCCAAGGGCTCACACAATGTAGCTGTTCAGGAGATAACTGTGCCCTTGCCTTCATTAGGTGCTTTTAGGTACCAAGGAAGAAACACATTCAGGTCGAACTTTCATTGAGAATACTTTTGGTTACAAGTGATAAAAGCTCAAACCAAATTGATTTAAACAATAGAAGAAATTTATTGGCTCATTTAGCTGAAAATCTAGAGGTGGCACATCAGGCATGGTTTGGTGTAGAGGTTCAGCGGTCATCAGGGTTGCAAGTCTCTTTTCCTGGGATCCTCTTGGTTTTGCCCTTCCTCCTGTTCTGGATTCATCCTTGGGTTGGCATCTTTCATGTCACATGGCTGCCAGCTGTTCCAGGACTAGTGTTCTCATTCACATCCAGGGAGAAAGAGAACATCTGCTGCCCCAAACATCAGATGATCTGGTTGGACAAGTTTAGGTCATGGGCCCATCCCTGAACCTATCATTGTGACTAGGGAAATCTGATTCCTTGATTGGCTTAAACCAATCAGAGCTAATTTATGGAGCTGGAGAGTAGAGTTAAAATTTCTCAAAACACAAAGCTGCGACATTTGTTGTCTTTTAGGAATAGGGGGAGGAATGGATATTGAGGAGATAATCCACTGGCAAATCCACGCCTCTGGTTCTTACCATACCACATGCTCCCTTTTCCCCAGACTTACATCTTCAAAAGTCCCTGCCCACCTGAACCACATGCATCTCTTCTTCAAAGGTGGATGCCTGAAGTCTCATTTTGAGCTCCAAGTCCAAGATTTGAGACAGATGTGCCTTCCTCTAGATCAGTTTCCAGATGGAGCGATTTCACAGTCTGGTAATTTATAACTAAGTAATATTATCCACTCCTGAAAATTGTCCCTTATTATCCAATCTCCCAATCTTCCCTTTAGTACTAGAACTCTTGAATTTTTACTGGGCACGTAGCTACCCAGCTAGACACTACATTTCCCAGGCTCCTTGTACTTAGGTATGCCATAAGTCCAAATTCTCAACAAAGGAATGTGAGCAAAAGTCACATGTGCAGCTTCCCCAATACATCCTTAAAATATATTATTTGTCCTTGCTTTCCTGTCTGTGTTCCCTGCTGGGAGTGAGAATGCCATGTGGTGGTGAGCCAGGCAAGCAGAGGAGTGCAGCAACGTGGGCCAATGGTTCTCAGAGAGTGGTCTTGGACCAGAAGTGCAGGGAGCTCACTAGAAAGGCATATTTTCAGGTCCCACTCCAGATATGTTGAATCAGAAACTGTGGCACTGGGCCCTAGAAACCCCTGTTTTAATAAGCTCTCCAGGGCATTCTAATACACACATAAGTTTGAGAACCACTGCAAGGGGCGATTTGCTGCCTTACAGCCTCCAGCATTTGGCAGCATTTTTGATTGTCACAGGGTGGGAGGAGGGAAGACGACTGGCATCTAGTGGGTAGGGGACAGGCACACTCTAAACATCCTACAATGCACTAGACAGCCCCTACAGAAAAGTTTGGTCTGGCCTCAAAAGTCAATAGCGTCGAGGTTGAGAAATCCTGCTTTAAGGGATGGTGGGATAATGAAATAGAGCTGTGGGTCCCTGGCTAACCACGGAGAGATGTCCCCCTGCCATCTACTCAGCACTGTCCACCGTGGTAGCCATCAGCACATGTGGCTATTGAACACTTGAAGTGTGGCTAGTCTGAACTGAGATTCGAAAAAAGAATGCAAGAGATCTCAGTAATATTTTATGTGGCTTACATGTTTATGATACTATTTTGGACATACTGGGTTAAATGAGATATATTATTACAATCTATTTCACTTGTTTATTTTTTTCCAGTGTGGCTACTAAGAGAATTTTAAATTACAAATGGGACTTGCATTATATTTCTATTGGATAGTGCTGCTCTGGACTACTGTAGAGAAGTAGGAGAAATAGATTCCTGTCTTTTTCGAGCCATTGTAGTTTTAGGTCTTTTTGTTACAACAGCTAAGCCTGTGCCCCTTTCTATTACAACCCAGTAAATATAAAATGGTGGGGGAAAACCTCAAGGAAAACTTTTACTTGAAGAAATGAACAATGAGGAAACAGTGCACAGCGGTCTCTGGTTTTCTGTATGTATCATATCCTGCTTGACAGGGGCAGGGAGGAGACCTTGCCTTGGCAATGCAGTGAGTTCCTTGGTCAGCCAATCTGGCAAATCCTGGCTGTGCTCTCTGGAAGCATCTCCTTTGCCCACTGTCCTTCTTGGCTCATCTGAGATGGATATTGGTGCATATGACCTTTCTGGGATCTGTACTTCTTTGGAGTCCATTACTTTTTGGTGCAGATTTGGGGGGCCTGGAAATTGCCTCAGGGGTTGAATAATCACAGGCTGTTGCTGGCCAGGCTTGGGTTTCTTGGGCTGAACCAAATTCCTTAAAAACTTGAAGGCTTCCTGTCTATTTGCCTCCCACCAATTCCGTGAGCTGGTAATCAAAGCCAGAGTTCTCGTGTAGCCATCTCTGAGTCTGGGAATTCCTGTCTCTTAGCAACAGGCCGCTGTGCTCTCCCCTACCAGGATAGCTAGGGATGAACAGTTGGCCACAATTCTGCGGGCCATCGACTGTTCCACAGCATGAAAAGTGGCCAGCCCAAGGGCGCCGCCCCACGGAGATACCTGGCACTTCGTAGAGAATAAGTGAACTGCCGGGTTTCCGCCTGCAAGTTTCCACTGAAGGCATAGGCGCCAACAGTCAGTCGGTTAGCAGTGGCAGGAGCAGGGATAGTAGGGACTGGGAGGTGGAGGGGCACCATAATGGCCAGGCACTTGAACAGGAAGCAGCAGTCCCCGGCTGTACAGGGGCAGCAAGGTCAACAGGCATGAGGGCTGTTTATATCCCCAACAAGGTTCCAATTTCCAAATATCTCTCCAGGCTCCGCAAAGCCTGGTTGTGTGGCCAGGGTGGTGGGTTTCAGAACTGAGAGCAGAGTGACCTCTGTGTGTTAGAAATCCCACATAAGATCCCTTTCCTTGGCCTACATGATACCACTCCAAGTGAGCATCCGAGTCCTGGACCCCTGCCATCTGCATAGTGCACCCCCTTCCTAGTGGGTACTTGTCAGGTGTGCTGAGCCCCCCACTCTTTGAAATAGACAGAATAAAACCCCCCTCTTAGATTCCTAAGTAGATTTTTCTGGCAGAATAATGGGCCCCTCTTGCCATTAATCTTAATAGGCTTTGGGGCCAAGAAAATCCATTTTCCCAAGATTGGAATTATTCTTAAGTGGACTTTGGGAAACATTTTAACCTTTTTGTCACTCAGGCTAAAGAATGAAAACGCATTTCTGGAATTTTTTCTGGGGTTACTAGGAAGCCAGAGCAAGGTGTGGCTACCTTTGTATATTTTTCTTTACAAAACCCTTGATGTGAGGGGACACGGAGCCCTTCCTAGCTCTGGTTCGTGTTTGTATTGCCATATATAGTGCACGTTCCCAGTGGAGATTTCCAGGAAAAAAGAAGACAACAGCTTGGTATAATGATGGACCAAGGAAAGTGAAATGTTTTTATGAAGCAAATACGGCAAAACTGAAAAAATAGGAACAACCGTGTCCCTAACATACCACCCTACTTATAACCCAGGCTTTGTGTTAGATTCTCAGACTAAATTCTTCTAATGTAAAACAGTGCATGGCAACCGAACTCCCCATTTTCTCCCAGGTATAGTGACATAGTAGGAGATGTCACTTTGAATACTCCCAAATGAGAAAGAAAGATGACAGATTCAGCCGCTGCATGATTCAAAGATGCAGGAAATGGATATAATACGTGGTGACGTTTAGATTTAAAATAACGGTACTTGAGTGTTCAGTGTTACTTGCAATAAATATATTAGATTTAAGCCTCAGTTTGAACCTAACCATAACTGGACTCTTAACTATCTAGTTTAAATGACTGGTAACATGAGGCATTTCATAATTTCTGGTCCATTAGCTGCGATCAGGTCCTAATTAACATTCCAGGACCTGGCATTAGCCAACCTACATGGAAAATTTGAAGTGGGAACACATATTTGGACAGTTTGTGCCTCTAGTGTGGTCGGTATCATGTTGTGGTTTGTGCAGAATTTCTTTTCTTTTTTTTTTTTTTTTTCCGAATCGGACTGGTGGAGGTCACCTATACAGTCATGTGTTGCTTAATGATGAGGATACATTCTGAGTGATGCGTCATTGGGTGATTTTGTCATTGTGTGAACATCATAGAGTGTACTTGCACAAACCTAGATGATATAGCCTACTATGCACATAGGCTATATGTTGTGGCCTATTGCTCCTAGTCTATAAACCTGTGCAGCATGTCACTGTACTGAATATTGTAGGCAACTGTAACATGGCAACAAGTATTTGTATATCTAAACATAGGAAAGGTATAGTAAAAGATGGTAGACCTGTATAGAGCACTTACCAGGAATGGAGCTTGCAGAATTGGAAATTGTTCTGGGTGGGTGAGCCAGTTAGTTAGAGGTGTGTGAATGTGAAGGCCTAGGACATTACTGTACACTACTATAGACTTTATAAACACTGGACACTTTGGCTACACTAAATTTATAAAAAAATTTTATTTTTTCAGTAATAAATTAACTTTAGCTTACTGCAACTTTTTTACTTTTTAAACTTTTTTTTTAACTTTTGACTTTTTTGTAATAACACTTAGCTTAAAACACAAACACATTGTACAGCTGTTTAAAAATATGTTTTCTTTATATCCTTATTCCGTAAGCTTTTTTTCTATTTTTAAAATTTTTATTTATTCATTTATTTTACTTTTTAAAATTCTGTTAAAAGTTAAGACACAAACACACACATTAGCCTAGGCCTACACAGTGTCAGGATCTTCGATGTCACTGTCTTTCACCCCCCGATGTTGTCCCACTAGAAGTTCTTCTGGGGCAATAACACACATGGAGCTGTCATCTCCTATGATAACAATGCCTTCTTCTGGAATATCTCCTGAAGGACCTTCCTGAGGCTCTTTTTGAGAAGGTGTCACTCTTTTCAGAAATATATACATGGTGGTTTTCTTTGTTTCTTTTTTCATCATAGATTTGCATGAACGACATGTTGCACTACAATATTATGACAGCTATAGTGTCACTCACTAGGCAATGGGAATTTTGTTTAGCTCTCATGGGACCATGTCCATATATGTGGTCCATCATTATCAAAACATTGCTATGCAGCACATGACTGTATTTTCTTTCTTCAGTTTTAACTGAGTGCTATTTAATTCCTGATCCAAAGTTGCTCTTCATATGTGACGTTAGGGAAAACCCTTCCCTAGGGTGGTGAGGTTCTTAACTATTGATTAGTCAAGGACAAAAGCTAAACTTCACTTCTGCATCTGAGTGAGAACTGAAACTCCCTGCTGTCCCATATTATGCAGTCTTGTCTGGAAAACCCACACCACACACACCTCACTCCTTCAGCAGGGATCCAACCTGCTTGTTAAGCACCCACAATCCCTCTCAGGGAAACCTAGTAGATTTTTCTTAGACTCAAACTCATCAAGAGATGATGCATCCAAATGACTTGAAGGAGAAACATCAAAAGGATTCTAATACTCCACCCAGAAGGATCTGACAGAGTCATCCCAGGGGGGCTTCACTGAGCAACAGTGATGAAAAGCAGAATGCTCAGTTTGGGAGGAGGTAAGTATGGCCAGAAGCTGACATGGCCTCAGGACTCATAGCTCTACTGGGCTGTAGGAAGTGATCTTTGGTGCAACCAATAAATAGTATCTTTCAAAAATAAGTGGCTCTCTCTTCAGTCTCTAGGTTCCCTGTGAGTCACTTGCTCAGGGTAAATCACAGCAGGTGGGATCCCAGGGCATATGATTTTATATCTATGTCAGGCTTGTTCAACACTATTATGTTCCCGAGTTTCAAACTTTCACTGAAAACACTTACTGTTGCAAGATTGACTACTAATTCTCAGGTAGCCTCCCTCTTCAGTTCTGCTTGGATTCCTTTTGCTTGTAAAGAACATTCAGAAGAGGTGCAAGGCCCTGCCTGAGATTGTCACCAGTGCTAGGACACAATTTGCCGGTGCTTATGAGGGCGAGGGTAAATGAGCCCTGCTGCCTCTCAGCACTGGCCTCCACATTCGATATCAGCATAAGTTGGTTCACTTCTTTCTATCTCAATGGACACCGCCTGCTAAAGACCCCGTCACCTCTCACCTGGAAAGCTGCAACCGTAACCGGTCTCTCAGCATCCATCCCTGTTCCTCTCCACATCCTTCCTCTGTCTTGATGGCAGGTGATCTTTCTAGATTGCAAAACTGATCATCTAACTTCCTTCCATAAAAGCCTTAAATAGCTTCTCCTTGCCCTCAGGATAAAACCCCAAAAGCTCCTGAGATGGTCCGTGAGACCTGTTTGATGAAGTCCTTCTCTCCCTCTCCAGCCTCCCCAGCTCCTTTGCCCCTTTGTTCAATGACAGCCTTTCCCCTCAGACTGCAATTTCCAGGAGGGGAGGGACTGGATGTATCTTGCTCTCTGATGTAGTCCCACTGTTGTCATGGTACCTGCACACAGTAGGTGCTCATTATTTGCTGAGGGTATGAATAAATGAATGAATGAAAGAATGACTGCAGGGCCCAAACCCAGGAATCACCTAATGACTAAACCAATTACAGGACTGAATTTACCCATTGCATCATCTGTATATTAGCAGATGGCTGAAACCTAGAAAGTCAAGGACTTTAGCTCTTTAGGGATGAATGCAGGTGGGAGGAATTGGTATATCTGACTGGTCATAGAACAATATATTAAATAGGATTAAAGTAAAATTGCAGATTGCAGATTTAAATGAAATGTCGAGTAGTGCTTATTTTTCTACTGGTCTAAAATGGAATGGAAGTCGGCTGGTGGTCGCCAGGGTACAACTCATCTCTGGATGTGGTTTGCTGATCTGTAAATATTTTTAGCCTCAGCAGGATGGCCGTCTGTGTTCTTATATGTACATTTGCATGTTTGTGTAGCTTTTGAATTTGTCACTGGACAGCTTCTCTGTAGATTAATGTGTCTCTTGTTCTGCACCCATGCTATTTGGGAAAGAACAGAGATGAAGAGCCTTGCTTAGCTGGATGAGACTTCTTCCTTCGAGTAGTCAGGGCAAATGTTCTTGATGCCTGACTAGCTACTTACTAGCTCCAACAGGAACAAAAGGTGGAGGATGTAGGCATAGGGTCGCAGACAGACATTTGCATGCCCAAACAAAACTTTCTGAGTGGAACTCATGTAATAAATGAATTTCCAATTTCCATGTGACAAAGATTCTATATGGGATATTTGGAAAGGAGGAAGATTTTTCCTACATTTTTTCAGCATCAGCTAGATTCAGATGCATAGTTAGTTCATTTTTATGAAAGTAGGTAATTGATACAGCTGCATTTAGATAAATGCATCTAGAGAAGTAAGAACTTCCATCTGCCCCTACCTACCATAATATTAAAAAGTGACCATATCTGATTATTGCTATCTCCCAAATAATGATGACCAGAACATTATGACATGTTTTGTACACATATCCCAGAAGTAGATACAGTTCCTCTTTATTTGACCCTCATGGATATGTAATTTAAATTACCCGTAGACTGCTAACTTCATGTCTTACCTACAGTAGATGAATTGGGAGAAGAGACTGTTGAGCTTCAGGTAGAAGAAGGAAAAGTAATCATATCCTTTCCTTTCTCTACCCTCTGATGAGTTAGTGTACAGACATGAGTGAACAGGTACCAGAGACTGCTAGTTGCCTATCCCACATGTATTCTCCCTTCCTCTTTAATAAAAGAACCTGATATTTAGCTAAGAACACTGCCTCCAAGATAAAGGGCTATATTTTCAAGCTTCTTTTGTAGCTAGGTGTGATCATATGCTTAGCTTCAAGCCAATGAGATATAAGTAAAGTATTGTGTGGGACTTCCAGGAAGTTTCCTCAAAAGTGCGACTAAGAGAATGTACCTTTATTTTCTCTCCTTTCTCCATCCTGCTGCCTGGAACTCAGGTGTGTGGCTGGACTGCCAGCAGGCATTTTGGACCACGAGGATGGTGGAGAGGGGAACTGGAAGAAGCCTGGGTCCTTGATGTAGGTCAGCTCTGGTTGACCCATTTCCAGACTTCTTTTAAACAAGAGAGAAATAGCCTTGTTTAAGCTACTGCATCTGTGTTATATGCAGCCAAATAGAAAGCTAACTATTATACCGTGAACAAGTAAAAAGTGGATGGATTGAGTTCTGGTCCTTGGCACCCAGTGTCTGATTGCAGTAATGACATTTCCCTGGGGCACATTTTTCCTGGGCAATACACCAGTTCTATTAGTTCTATATGAGGCAGACGTTCATTCCTCAGACTGAAGTCAAAGCAGCAAATGGCGAGATTTGTTTGGTTGGTGTCTTAGTTCATTTTGTGTTACTAGAAAGGAATACCTGAGGCTGGGTAATTTATAAAGAAAAGGGGTCTATTTGGCTTACAGTCTTACAGGCTGTACAAGAAGGATGGCACCAGCACCTGCATCTGATGAGGGTTGAAGGCAAAAGAAAGCCGGCATGTGCAGAGATCATATGAGAAGAGAGGAAGCCAGAGAGAGGGCAGGCAGGGGGCAAGTGCCAAGCTCTTTTTAACAACCAGCTAGCTGTTGTGGGAACTAATAAGAGTGAGAAGTCACTCACCTCAGGGGAGTTAATCTGTTCATGGGGGATCTTCCTCTGTGACCTTAACACTTCCCATTAGGTTCCACCTCCAACCCTGGAGATCAAATTTTATCATAATATTTGGAGGGTGCAAACATCCAAATCATAGAAATTGGACTCTGTGCAAGGATACATAGGGATCTGGGCTTTCTTTCTCAGCCTAGAGGCACAGTCTTGTTACCGTCAAAAGAATGCACAGAAAAGACAGATACATGTTGGGCATTTCACAGTATGATTCCAGGTGTGGTAGTTTTTTTTTTTAAATTAAAGATTCTTATATTTTGAGATTTAGTCAGAGTTAGTCATGTGCTAGATCTAATTTGTACTACCTTGTGAGAGTTGATTGTGTGTATCTCTTTCCGCTCAGTAATGTCATGTTGGTAGCTTGAAATTGGCCTTGGTAGGAATATTTACACCATGGAAATTGGCAAATGCTAAAAGTCAGGTTTTGTCATTGTTGTTTTTTCCAGAGATACTGCTTACTAGGAGACCATTGGCTAACACTGGACTATTGTTCTAAAAATTTTTTTCTTGCTAATTGAACTACCAGAGAAGAGTCTAGGGTATAATAATTACTTACATGATTCAGAGCTTTACAAGCTGCAAAATGCTTTCCTTGATATTATAGCACTTGAGTATTTCAACAACCTGTGAAATAGGCAGGGAAGTTCTTATCATCCCCCTTGTATAAGGGAGGGGCTGAGATTTAAATTATACACAGTGAATGAGGAGTGAAATTGGGATCAGAAGCCAGTGCTGTTGTTTCTTATTCCTGCTAATTTCACTGGAATTAACTGGTTTTCCTTGGGATCATAGGATGGGGAAGAAAATTAGAAAAATCCAGTTCCAAAGAAAAAAACTGAATGAAAGCAGATTGTAATTTTTTCATCTTTGATGTGGTTTTTTTTTTTTTTGTAAAATAGGCCTACTTGAAAGATAATATACAAGGAGTCAATGTAAGAGCTGAGAAATAGTGCAGTACTTTGAATACTAGTACTAAATGTAGTTATTTATTAAGCTATAGTGTGAACCAGTGTGCTATCGAGGAAAGATTATGAGTTTTGCAATCAAACGCCTGGTGCCAGACCTGGCATTTTTGTTTTACTGCTGTTTGAACTTAGGCAAATCACCTAACCTAACCTTTGCATGCATCCATTTTTCCACCTGTAAAATGGGTATAATAATGACCGCTCAGACCTGTTGTGAGGTTTAAATGAGATTACAATGCAAAACAACCAGGGCAATGCCTGGCACATAGTGAATACTCATGGAAAGTCACGTCTGCTTTTGCTTTTAGATTTTGAGTACTACTTGCCATGAAGTAAATCACGAGCTGAGATTCATACCTACACTTTTCTCAGAATAAGCCAGAGTGTCTCTAATCTAAAGGCATATATATTATAAATGTTCTGAAGGGACTTCTGGGTGTTCAAATCTACACCAGCGTTACAGGTTTTAGGGAGACTAAGAGTTTGGAGGAGAATTTTGCAAGAAAAAAAACAGCAGTTTTTAATTTTGCTCTCTGTCTGTAGTACATTCCATGCTGGCTTTTGAGACCAAAACCAAATCTGGCAGCAGCAGGCAATCATAGAGTTTTCATGTAATTCAATAATTTATCACAAAGAATATTCATTTATAAACAATGACTTGTTTTGGAATGATAGCAGCTGTCAGTTTGGAGGCCTTGTTTCTCCCCACTGGGACGGGAGTCTGGCTTCCCCCTTTGTTAAATCATGCGGGGTCGCTGAGTTTGGAATCTGAGGCTGAATGCACTTTACAATGTGTTTATGTTTTGATGTGTGCATTATTTCATTTTTACTTTGTGGTCATGAAATCCATGTTGCCAGATGCCAAAAGTGCCTCTGAATTAGGCCCCTGTCTGTGGAGACGAAACAATCAAGCCAGAGCTGTGAGTGCACCTGAAAACACTTGGACCACAAGTATGAACGTAATCCTCTTCCATGACAGACACACACACATCCTGGTCCTCCTCTGTGTCATCACTTAGGGTTGCCTCAGCAAAAAAGAATCCTGGATCCTCAGCTTTTTTGGAAAATCTATTGCCAGGGTGATTTGTACATCTGAAAGTTGTGATTATTTCTCTCCAGTGTCTTGGGAAATTCAACATTTTGAGTTCCAGAGAAGATCAGACTGCCTGCTGGGAGCAAAGGATTCAGCATCCTATGAAGCTGCTTGATACCTTGCGCCACTTTCACAACTTCTGTGTTGCTAAGAGCCAAAGGTCCCTGACTTCTCTTAGAACTGCCAAGGCTTTCATGAGAGCTTGGAAAGCTGTTGAGAAATTAAACAGGAGAACTTGCCCAAGTCCTGGAGGCCTTTCACGTCCTGCATCCATTTTCATTACCTGCTGTGGCATTTTCGCTCACAGTTAATCTTCGAAAGTTCAATCAAGTTCACTCTCGATGACAACTTACTAACTGTAGCCAACCTGAAGACCTATAACATGGTCTTCTGGGGTGTTGATTGCTGGTAAAATTGTGTCCCCCTACCAAAAAAAAAAATATGTTGAAGTCCCAACCCCCAGGACCTGTGAATGTGATCTTATTTGGAAATGGGATCTTTGAAGATGTGATGAAACTAAGATGAGATCATTAGGGTGGGCCCTAATCCAATGTGACTGGTGTCCTCTTGAGAAGAGGGAAATTTGGACACAGGCACACAAGGAGAATGTCATGTGATGACAGAAGCCAAGATTGAAGTGATGCAGCTGCGAGAATAGCCACCCTGAGAAGCTAGGAAGAAGCAAAGAAAATTCTCTCCTGCAGGTTTGAGAGGGAGCATGGCCATATGGAGGCATAGATTTCAGACTCTTAGACTCCAGAACTGTGACACAATACTTTTCTATTGTTTTAAGCCACCCCACTTCTGGTACCAAAATCTATCTTAGTTTTCTAGGTCTGCTATAACAAAGTACCGCAAACTGGGTGACTCTTGTGTGTCTTAAGGATCAAAAAAGCCCAGTGGAATCCTGCAAATCATGTTCTCCCATTCTTTTAACACAACTGCCCGTGTCTGGTCCTTATCCGAATCTCACAATGCTCGTCCCAACTCTTTGTGGCTGGCACTCTGAGTGTGACATCACCACTCCAGGCAGAGGTGCTCGGGCTCCTGCCTTCATTGCCCTGTGTCTGACTTCATCACTCATTGGCCCTCTGCCAAGAAGCAGCAATTGCTTAATGGGATAAATAAATTCCCAGTCGGGTGATTTCTCTATGCTATTCCTTCTAAGGCTTATGCTGACTTAACCCAGACATCATCTTAAGAATTTTTTTCAGAAGCACAAACACAGTCTCTCAAACACCATGCTGGGCTGGGAGGGAATATAGTATCAGTAGATCAGCCCCTTGAGGTCCTCTGAAGCACACAGGTGGTGCCATGTTTTTATTTCCATTTTACAAAAGAATAGCTAAGTCAAGGACAAAAGAACCACTTGCCCAGATTATCTCTCCTAGTAGTAATGCTTCGACCATTGCTGTTTTTGCCAAAATAGACTTTGTCTTAGGAGAACGTATTTTCCCTTGCAGTTGGAGACCATTTGTGGTTTCTAGTAAGCAGGCCTTCCTAATAGAGGCCTTTACTTTTTGTTGCTAGAACAGATTTTATACACTGGCAAATGTGTTGTAAATGAGTTGTAAATTTGTGATGATATTAAGCCGGACTCTCTCATCTATTCCTTTCCTCTAAGTGGAAGAACACTGGGCCACCTTCATTTGGTCTGCCTGTGTGCGATGAATGGTCCGTGAGAACCACATGGCACAATGAGGCATGCGGTAAATTTCCACCCCTGTTTCTCCTTAAATATAAACTTTCAGCTGTTTTTTTTCCACTCCTGAAGTTTCATTCAACTTAATTTCAAATTATTAGATTAAAGTAAGCAATCTGGGCCGTTTTAGAATGAGGATAGGGAAAGTGGGTTGTAGAGATACAGAGAGAGAGAGAGAGAGAGAGAGAGAGAGAGAGAGAAAGAGAGAGAAGAAGAGCATCTGGAAATCTTAAAGAATGTAGCACATTTGAAACCTGATCAGCTGCTGCTGGTATTACCAGACCTCACGGTTTATAACAGCCATGCAACGTTTATGGTTAAAGACATGTGCACCCCTCACACAGGCACAGTGCGCTCACACTCCAGGGCAAAACAGAGACATAGCACTTGGGACTTGAGCCTGAGGCTGGCTAAGCCCAGTGTCTGCACCAGGCTCCATGTGTGGGGACACCATTGGGTTGACATCACCAGCTGACCCACTTTAAGTAGCTGCCCAATCTGTAGCTGTATGATATTCAGGAAGCATAACACATTGAAATGAATGCAGAAGAAAATATTGAGCAACTCCTGAACTCCTCGGGTGGATCACATTGTAGGGAGAAGCAGACGGACCAGGTGCTTTCTCAGTAGTGATTGCAGGTAGTCAAGCTACCATTTCCTATGCCCTTGGCATTGTGCTAAGCACTTAACATGCGATATCTCATGTAATCCTTACAACAACTCTTTGAAATGTGTTTTATTATCTCCTTTTTATAGGTGAAGGAACTGAATCTTAGAGGTTAGCACACTGTCTGACACGTCGTTGGCCCTTTAATAAATACGTGTTGACTATATGAGGAGAGATAAAAATGTGCTTAGGTTCACATAGTTAGTAATTGATGGAGGCCACATTTATAACCACTATGTGTGGGATTTTCAATTATGCAAACCACTGTAGTTTAAACAGAATTTCAGATCGAAATAGCAGAACTGGAGCTAGACTCGCTCAAGTGAAACTCAGGAATCCAAGAATAGTAGTACCGAAATACTTTTTTGGCAGAGTAGAAGAAGGTGGGCTTGTATTTACTGAAGTAATAGGTTGGGGCAATCAGGGTAGGGCTGTGAACACGGCAGGAAGGCTCCCTAGGACACAGTTTGGAAGGACACACTTGGCCTTGTATAGGGGTCCTTGGGTGTGGATGAGGTAAGGGTGGGGAGGTCCTGGAACCTTACAGGGTACGAGCATAAGGAATGAATTAGTTGAGTAAGGGCAAATCCGAACCAGCCAATGCCCAGGGATCAGTGATAACAATCTTGGTTCCTTTCTTCTTTTTCCTGGAGAAAACTGCTATGTCTATATGCTAATGTATGGTTCTTCAGCCCCAGGTCTTATTTCAGAATCACAAGGGCAGTCAGGGCAACAGAAGTCTGATTCCAAAGAGGTTATCACACCAGCCTATCTGAAGATGACCACTTCAGAGTTCAGAAATAGTCTGTGTCATCGTAAGCAAACACGGCCCTCCAAAAAGCAGCTGCTGCTTGGGCCAATGGAAAAAGTATCGTGAGCAGGAAAATGTGAGCCACGTGCCTGTGCCCTGCCCATTGCCTTCCCCGTCTGAGGAATGGCCTGCCCTTTGAAACACTAGAAGTGAGGAGTTTGCACGCAGGGCTTGAATGCTTTGTGACAGGGGAATGTAGAGTTGGCCACTTCTCCAGGAAGGGAGCTGAGTTCAAAGAAGCGTTCAAGCCTGGTAGTCACTTCATTGTGTAACTGATGCCCAGTGGAAGGGGAATGAGTCCAGAGGACCACAGTTCTTTTCAAATGTGGTCTCCATAAGGTGGGTCAAACAAAGTTCCAGGGATCTTCTGTGATCCAAAAAGGTGATGAAGTGGAGCTTCACAAGTAATCACTTCTTGTACATTGGCTACCTCAGTGCATCATCTAAACAGATAAAGAGAACATACCCAGTCTCTCTGTTGTATATGGCTGGTTGCCTATGCAGCATTCATTCTCTCCTTTCTTCACAATGAAATCCCAGTTTTGTTCCTATGATTTAGGGAAAGTTACCCCATTTCTAACTTCAGAGGCGAGACTCAATGAATTCAAGCCAACCGTGAGACTCTAATCCACTTGTCAGTGGATCTAACTTGTGAGAATGAGTCATATGACTTAATTCTGGTCTAGGAGAGGGTTGCTGGAGACTTGAGGGCAAATTCTTCTTTGTCCTTAAGAAAGCAGGACAGAAGCCAGAGTTTTCTTCTTTCAAAGGATGGGAATAAGGAAGGCTGATCCCCTACCCTTGCTGTTGGCTGCCATCTTATGGCCAGAAGGAAAGTCAGATTCAGGCTAAACCTAGCAAACGGAAGACAGCGGAGACTCACAGAGAAATGGAGCCCTGAGTGTACCATGAGCAGAACCTGTTTACCTCTGAACTTCCAGCTACTCAGCTAATGTAACTGCTTGATGTTTTAGCCAGCTTGAGTTAGATTTCTGCTACTAGCAGCTGCAAGCTTCTGGATTGACAAGCTGTAGAATTGGTAATAACATGAGAACGAGCGAAGGAAATGGTAGTCGGTAGTTAAGGTGAAGGATGAGTATGAAAGGGAAGATGGGGGATTGAAAGATAAGGAAAAATTCACCTTAAATAGCTGGTTAGGATACTTGGGACTTTGTCAAGCTTACCCTGTATTTTTGTTTATTAATGGTTGTAGGTAAAAGGAGGCATGACAACTGTTGAAGTTCCCAGTGGATCATGGCCAAGGATTTGTCCAAATCTAAAAGTACAGTCTCTGTATCACAGTCAGATGATAGTAAAGAATAGGTGATGAGTGCATGCTGGAAGAAGAAACAGATGAAATAGCTTTGCCCATCAGCCTGGAAAAATTATGTGGTCCCCTTTCTCATCTGGATGCATAGTGTACCCTCAGCTTGCAAGGTAGATTTACATAACTATCCAGAGACTGGGAATTTTTTTTATTTAAAAATATTAAGGGAGTACAAATGTTTCAGTTTACATGGATCACTTTTATAATGCTTGAGTCCCGGCTGCAGGTGTGCCCATCACCCAAATAGCGTTCACTGTACCCATTAGGTAGGTTTTTGCCCCTCCCCTCCTCGTCCTCCCTCCTGGTTGATTTCCACTGAGTTTTGCTTCCCTCTGTGCACATGTGCTCTTTGGTTAGTTCCAATTTAATAGCAAGTACATGTGGTGTTTTTTTTCCATTCATGAGATACTTCACTTACAAGAATCATCTCTAGTTCCATCCAGATTGTTTCAAAAGGTATTGATTCATCTTTTTTATGGATGAGTAGTACTCCATTGTATACATATAGCACATTTTATTAATCCACTCATGAATTGATAGGCACTTGGGTTGATTCCACATCTTTGCAATTGTGAATTGTGCTGCAATAAACATTTGAGTGCAGGTGTCTTTTTGATGAAAAAATCTTCTTTTCCTTTGGGTAAATGCCCAACAGTGGGATTGCTGGATAGAATGGTAGGTCAACTTTTAGTTCTTTGAGGAATCTCCATACTGTCTTCAATAGAGGTTGAACTGATTTTCAGTCCCACCAACAGTGTATAAGTGGTCCTTTCTCTCTGCATCCACACCAGCATCTATTGTTTTTGGACTTTTTAATAAAGGCCCTTCTGACTTGAGTAAGGTGATATCTCACTGTGGTTTTAATTTGCATTTCCCTGATGATTAGTGACATTGGCCTCATTAGTATTCCATCTATGGCCATCTGCAGAGCAGTTGGTTGATGCTTTTCCAGATCTTACCTCAGACATAGTTGTGCCAATGATTCACAGAACCAGTAACTCATTTTCTATACCAAGCAAACAACCAATCAATTGTATACATGAACACAGCGCACACACACACACACACACACACAAACAGGGAGGCAGAGAGAAAGAAAGAGGGAGAGGAGAATTGTATTCATGTCAGTGCTGTTTCCTAAGTCTGTACAGGAATGTCACTTTGGCCACTAAAACTCTTAAATATCCTTCTCTGAATGTGAGTTTGCTTTATGTAATACTAAGGGCTAAAAAAGAATAGTAAAATGGAATCCCTGTACATTAAGAAGTGCCAAAGAGCCCCACAATTCCAACCATGACATGTGCTGAGACCTTGAGTGTAGAGGTTCCCGACTGTTCTTGCCACAACATGAGTGATGAATGATGTTCACATGCAGGACACATTCCCATTGTGTCCCTATGCACAATTCCAGGGGTCCTTCAAGTAATATGAACCCTTTTGCTCCAACTCAATAAAGCATATCGGGGAATGCAGTGGTTTAAAGTGACATTAATATAGGGCTAAACTTGAGGCTACTACGAAGTTTTATTTAAAAGGGAATCATTCACAAACTTTAGTACTTGAACTATTATTAGCTACAGATCACTTGCAACATATCCCACAACACTCAAGTGTACTTAGACCTCTTGTATTTCTAGAATGAAGTTTATTTTTCTTATTTAACCCCAGTGCCTATTTACTAAGTTAGCAGATACTGTTGCATTTGACTTTGAGAAGTCTTTTCCTTGTCAACGCTAACATGTAACTTGAAATATTTCACATCACTCCACAAATGTAACTTTGTGTTTAAATTTTCTATATGGCTCAGGACTTAATAAAAAACAACTATGCAGAAATGTGTTAATTGGAGTCTATAAAGAAAGAAAATTCATTACAGAAAACTGGATTGGTAGAAGCAATTGATTCCATCACATTAATATTGTGAGAAGTAACAGAATGCTGAATAACTAAGATTTAAATGGTCTTTTTTTTTTTTAAAAAAAAAAGCAAATTTGGGGTTTGATAGAGTTTAGATATAAACGGACCTATCTGTCTCCTGTGGGACAGTTAGGAAAAGCATTCACCATGTGACATGGTAACTCTTATCCAGGTGGTGGGGGTAAGCCTTTGGTGGCCCAGGTCTTTTGGCTTCTGGTTTGGGGAAGGCTCTTGGTGGATTGGCATGATGCCAGTATCCACACAGCTGCAGGGATAGTGACTGCTTCTTTCACTCATCCATGGTGAGAATGGACTTGCCCTTGTGGTCACCTGTATACCCTCTCCCCAACTGAGAAAAAAGCTGCCTGAGGGGTGAATGCTGGGAGAACTTCCAGAACTTGAGTTCTTCCTCCTGTCCCCGGGAGCTCTTGTTTCTCATTTTTCTGCTCCTGGTTGACAGGTGGGTAAAACCCAGCACAGTGGAAGTCACAGGAGGAATTCAATCTAGCCCCACACTCTCTAAGTCAGCCAGTTGGTCTGACTACAGAGAAATGAAGCCCACCCTTCATCTGAATTGATGCCACAAAACATGTTTAATCACACACACACACTCACAAACACAGTCACTCACGCTCACACACCACCACAGTAACAGCTCCATCAAACCAGCACTGTGAATGAGTGGAGACATTTTGCCAAACCCACAGTGGACCAAAGCACCAGGGGATTTGGAATTTGGAATTTGAACCTCCCTCCCTCCCCCACCCCACACTCTGATTGCACCCTTTCAACCCCAGGGAGCGTGTCATCTCTTGGCTAAACAATATTTCTTAATATTCGGGGAGGAAGGATTCAACAAGGCACACCAATGCAGAGCCTGTGAAACATGACAACCCTGACAAAAGGAGATTTGGTCAGTTAAGTGTAAATGAATCAGAAACAGATGGATGATATTTTTGTTAAAATACGCATGGGCTTTAAAATTAAGAGGGTGAAGGGGGGTTGCAGAGACAGCTTTGGCCAAAATGTCTTGAGCTCTACTGGGCCCTAAGGAATCATTCAATGAACCCAGAATACATCCAGGGTCAATGTTCTATCATTAATGGATAACATACAGTCCATGACCACACGCAAGCCATGAAATAGAAATAATCCTAATAAATATGGGTATGCATCAGCAAGATTTTCAGTTTGTGGTAAAAATAAAATAGCTCATATTATGTCATAGAATGGCATGTCATGCATCCCACAAGCCAGCAGGTGATTTGGTCTTGGAATTTGAAAGGGATGAAGGTGTTTTCTGCACTTCATGACCTTCCTGGGGTCTAGGCACTCTCCCCTTACAGCCTTTCACAGGGTATGAAAAAGCAATGCTTTCGAATTCTAATTTTTCTCTTCTTTTCTTTACTAATTGAAAACTGACAGCAAAAATACCCCCAACCACAAATATCTAGAAGAAAATGGGGACATTTGGACAGACTGAAGTGCTTTGAGTTTTATGAGCTCTAATAAGCCTAATCAAGGCTCTGGAAAGAATTTTGTTTCATGGTGGACTCAACAAAACAATGAGCTGGGACCTTCAGTGACTGGCCAGAGGGAGATGCCTGGGGGCCCAGGCTCTGATGAACTGCTGGTCAATTTGGGTGAGCCCATGTCGCAACGTCTTTCCACGGTGACGCAGTCATGGTGGGACTTGGGCACCATCTGCTGCTTGGCTTTTAGGCCCCTGTCAGTTGCCGATCACTGCAAGTTCTAAATAAGCCTCCCTGAAGTTCTCAAAGCTGAGTTTATCCCTGGTGAATTTGTTTTCTGAGGAGTTTGCTCTACAGGGGAGGCCCGTTTCCCACCTCTTCTCTTCAGGGCAGTGTTACACAGCCAGGGCTGTAGGGGGGTCAGTGGGTGGGAGAGGAGCACACAGGGAGGGGCTGCTCCTTTGCAGGGAGAGCAAAGGAGAACTAGAGACAAACAACAGGAGGTTCCATGCAGCATTAGTGCCAGTGCCAAATCCCTCCACTCTGGGAAGACAGGGAGTGGGTTCCCTGTCCTCACCCACCCTTCATCCCCTCAAGCGGGCTCCCAGGGAACAGGAAGTTTCCTCCAGAGGACTGGCTGAGCCTCGCTGACCTCCTGTCTGACGGCAAAGCTGCTCTGAGGCGGGCGGGCCTTCCCTGTGCCTAGGCAGGTGCCGCCGCCGTGGGTGTTCCACAGGGGGCTGGGAGGAGTGGGACTTCCTCTTCAGTGCCTGCTCCTTTCCCTCTCTCCCCCAACAAGTCTCCTCCATGACTTTTTTCTTTCCCTAACATCCTAGGGATTTCCTCAACTCTTCAGGCATGGGGACTGTGTCTAATCTCGTTTGGTAACTTTAGTCCCAACGCAGTGCCTAGCACATAACGGGCCCACCTCCCATATTTGGAAACTGCTAAGACTGCAAATTTCCCAGGCCCTAAAGCGTGGTGTGCTGGGGCATGAAAGGATGTGACCCGATGTCCTTTCTCAGTCCTTTTACTTTTCACTTCCTCCTTCCTCCGGCAGTGCGTGTTTTCACAGGCTCTCGCTCTGGAGTGCCACGGCCCGCACAACAGCATTCCACAAGACAGTTCCTCCTTACACGCGCAACCCCGGAAGAGTGTGAACTTGAAGCCTCAAAGTTTGTGCCACATCCCATTCCTTCCGTTCTGGAAAAGCCAAAAAGGGTCCAATACTTTGCTGCTAATGTGGCCTAAGAGCTAACGGATTACTTAGCTATGCCTCCCAGATGACATACTTCCATTAGAGATCATGCCCTCGTTTGAGGAGAGACTCCAGTGGTGGGAGCTCCAGGCACCACCCTGCAATCTTTGGGGCCAGCTTTCCAGGCCCCAGTTTAGTAGGGAAGTGGTCGAGGCATGAGAAGGGCGTGGCCTCGTGGTCACACAGATATGGGTTTATTCCCGGGTTCTCCCACTTACTTGCTGTGGAAAAGTAGGCAATTTGCATAACTTCCCAGAGCCCATTGGATACCAATACTCGTCCTTGGGGTTACTGCGAGTATTAAATGAAATGACATATGCAAATCTAGCACAGTGCCAGGCAACAATAAAGCCAGGTTCCTTTCTTTCAGTTATTCATTTGCTGCTACAGTCATGCATTAGTAAAAGCCTACTCCTGCCAGGCACTGTGGTTGTGCTGCAAAGACGCGGCGTTTCCCATTGGCGTGGAAGTGGAGGACAGGGGGCTCCCCACTTCTCAAACAGGGCCCACCTTACCTGAATAACCTCTTGCCAACCAGAGGCTGTGTGGCTGCTGAGGCTGGGCGAGTTCTCCTTATGCATGCATTTCCGGGATGAGTCCCCTTCTGCACGCCGTGGATCTTGCGGGCTCTCCAGGATTTGAGGGCGCATCTCTCTCCCTGGGGCTGCCGGCCACGCACCTTCCCAGCTGTGAGCCCAGCTTCCCAGAGACGGGGAGCAGAGCATCCCGAGCTTCCTTTTCCCAAGAGGCAGAGCCCCACAGCTGTCGGTCATGTCTCCAGCACCCCCAGACACCAGTCGGGCATCGCCTCAGGAGCAGGAGAGGGTGGAGCAGGCCGGGAAGCTGGACTCAGAGCCCGGCCCCTGGAGCGTGGATCTCTGCTGACCGGCTCGCTGCGCGCTAATAAATATCAAACCCTTCAACAGGCAAATAAATTATCCCCAACTGCTAGGCAAAACAGTCTTGATAAATTGTCGTTTTAGCCAACAGTGTTTAAAGTAAAATCTGTAAAGTGTGAGTAATGACGGCTGAGTCAAAAGCCCTGTACTAAACACGATGGTCTGAGGAGAGCAGGGGCAGCGTTCAGAGAAAAGTGAATGCAAGTTTAACTAAAACAACTCTTGTTCGGAGAAAAAAAAATTTAAAAAAAAGGACTTGGGATTTATTATCCTATTAGCTTTTTTTTTTTTTTTCTTCTGTGGAAGCAGCTCTCAGGGTGTCCTGGGCATAAAGTCAAAATCTCCATTTACCAGAGATGTTTAGAAAACATGCTCTTAAAAGTGGGAACTACCAAGTTTTTGACTGGACAACATAAATATGGTTGCATTCTTTCAGTATAGTGAGGAATCCTGAAAAAGCTACAGTTCTAAAAAGAGCTGTCTGGGAGGGATTTCTGGGTGAGGGAAATCTAGAGGATTTTTTCCTTAGGAAAAAAAAAAAAGCACAGTGGTCGGTTACTTGTGTGACCCTGTATGTCAATATTTATACATTATCCTGTATAATGTACAGCCAAACCTCACTAATTCTAACTGAATTAGAAGAGAATCTGAATGATGAGAAGGTGAGGGTGATATATATTAAATGGTCTGGCTTTAATGTCCTCAAATCATGATAATAGCCATAGATAACATGTATTATTGAGAACTTGCTGTATTCTACCCCTTTGTGAAACGTTTTACATCACTTAAATATTAAGTAACTTTCCTAGGGTCATATAGGTGGCAAGTGGTGTAGCCAGGATTTAAACTCAAGTCTGCCTGTTTCCAAATCTGCACTCTTAACTATTGTATATATGGCCTCTATTGTCAATCTATAAATTCTATTTTATTATAATCTGGCACATAGGATTATTCAAAATAATAAACAAGCGTGCCAAATGGGCATCCTATGGGCTCATGTTTTACGATGACAGAAATTTCATTAGTAATATTAGTAATAGGCATATTGACTGCTAATCAGCAAATGTGCAAATAGCTAAGGAGCTAGATACTTAAAAGTGGTTTTTCAAGGACACAATGACCATGCACTCTCCTTTATGTTATAGGTATTGTTAACTTAATTAGTTAAGGATTTGAGGCAGCTTAATACATGTATACATTACAAAAGAGCACACATCTCCCCTCAGATCTAAAGTCAATCCTTCCGCCTTTGCTCTTGAGTCCATCCCCTTCAACTTTCTCAAAGGGGACTCTCGCTAATAGTTAAAGATCACTTCCTGTCTCCTCTCCATCTTAGCCCTTTCTCTCTGTAGTGGTCAACTATTACTGTTTTGTCTGTCCAACGTATTTTGGGAACTCTTTCTCCCCCACTCTACATGAAGGATGTGGGTGCCAATCAAAAGACCTTGTGCTCTCTGCCACAGGAGTGGACACGTGATACAGGCTGGCCAATAAGAATGTCCTATGTCCGTGGACACCATGATCCCCAGGCGGTCATATGCTCCAAGCATGACCAGAGTCTTTTAAACAGAGATTCGTATAAATGCTCATAGAGAGAGAGGAGAGAGGATCACTTGCTTTTAGACATTGTAAGTTCTAAAACTTTAAAAAACTACAGCTGATTATAGCTATCTGTAAATAGACATGGATGGATCCTAATAATGAAGACAATGCAGAGGAAATCAGGGCTGAGAAATGGAGAGAGGGAGCCCTGAAAACATTTTTTGAGCAATCCTCCCAATGCCTTAGATTCAATCAACTGTTTTTTTTTTTCTGATGACCACAGGTGATAATTTAAACAGCTATTATGCTAGATTATTGCCCCAAATACTAGTGGAATTTTCACAATTTACCTCCCAATGAAGTCAGATTTCCAATCCTAAATTCTCTCCATTTGTATGGGGCCTGCACAAATCACTCTTGGGTACAATTTCTAAACAAGTCCAGGTTCTTGACTGTAAGAACTTTAGCAGGGATGGATTTACTGTTCAGGTTCTTGGTTGCTAAATTTTACAGAAACGCATTAATGGAAAGAACTTTGGGTAGCCCACAGAATTCATCAAAAGCTAGGACACTAAATTAGACAATGGATAAGGATCAAAAGAAACTTGGTCATAGAGAACAGCCAATGCCTTCCCCTGGGAACAGTCTGACTGGAGAATCATCACTAGCATTGCAGTTGGCCATTTACTGCCTCTGTCACTCCTCTGTAGTTGGACAAATATCCTTTCATTATCCCTGCATTATTATGTCAACTCTTGTCAGAATCAAAGTCCTGGAGGGTAGCATCCTACTGTTTCAGTCTAAGTTCTAGACTGACTCCCATTCCTATTAAGTAGTTTTGTGTTTATGTTCATGAGGGATGTTGGTATATACTTTTCTATTTTTATTTTCTGCTGTCAGGGTAATGCTGGCCTTATGAAATGAATTGGGAAATGTTCTCTCCTCTTCTTTTCTCTGAAAGAGTTCATGTATAATTGATATTTCTTCTTCCAAATGTGTGGTAGAATTCACCAGTGAAACTGTCTGACCTTGGACTTATCTTTTTGAGAGGGGTTTAATGAACAAATCCAATCATTTAAATGATAGAGGACCATTCAGATTTTCTATTTCTTTTTGGGTCAGTTTTGGTAATCAGTGTCATTCAAGAAATTTATCTATTTTACCTAAATTATCGAGTTAACTGGCATGAAGTCCACAATATTTCTTCATTATTCTTTGAATATCTGTATGATCTCTGTGATGCCCCCTTTTTCCTGGTCAATCTGCCTAGAGGTTTGTCAATTATTAATCTTCTCAAAGAACCAGCTTTTGGTTACAATGATATTTTCCTACTGTTTTTCTGTTTTCTATTTCATTAACTTCTGTTCTTATCTTTATTTTGCTTACTTTGGATTTCATTAACTTTTATTCTACTTTCATAAGGTAGATCCCACAGATTTAAATGTGCTTTCATTTGTAACCATTTCAAAATCATTTTTTATCATTTGTTTTCTTCTTTAACCCAGCCTTCATTTAGAAATATGTTATTAAGATCCAAGTATTTGGGAATTTTCCAGATACCTGTTATCAATTTCTAGTTTTATTCTTTTGTGGTCAGAGAATATACATTGTATAATTTCAATCATTATAAATTGAGGTTTGCTTTATAGTCCAAAATATGATCTGTTTTAGTAAATCTTTCTTGCACACTCAAAAAAATGTGTTTTAAGCCATTATTGGTGGAATGTTCGGTAAATATCAATTAGGATGAGTTTGTTGGTTGATAACATTTTTAAACATCTTGGGAGAGGACTGTTGAAATTTTCAGCTATAATTCGGGATTTTGTCCACTTCTACTTTCAATTCTATTAGTTTTACTTCATGAATTTTGAAGTTCTGTCATTAGGCATACACATTTTTTGTTATTATATAGTCTTGCCTTTATCATTATAAAATATACGTTTTTATTGATTGTAATATTTCTTGTTTTAAAGTCTACTTTAGTCAGATACAATGTAGCTACTATAGCTTAGTGTTTGCATAATATCTCTTCTTTCATCTTTTTACTTTTTTTTGAAAAGAAGTAAACCTATCTTTATTTACAGATGACATGATTTGGAATGTAGTCTATTAAAACAACAACAAAATGAAGACCCTGTTAGAACTAATAAGCAAATTCAGAAAGATTGCAGGATAAAGATATAATATCCAATTGTATTTTTATATGTGAACAATGAACAAACTGAAAATCAGATTAAGAATATAATTGCATTCATTATATCATCAAAGAGAATAAAATACTTAGGAATAACTTTAATAAAGGAAGTACATGACTAACATATTGAAAACTACAAAACATTGCTGACAAAACTTAAAGAAGATTTAAATGGAGAGATATTTCATGCTCATGAATTAGAAGGCTCAATACTGTAAAGACGGCAATTCTTCTCAATTGATCTACATGTTTAATACAACCCCTATTAAAATGCCAGTAGAGCCCTTTGAAGAAGCTGACAAATTGATCCAAAAATTTATATGAAAATGCAAAGGACTCAGAATAGCTAAACAATTTTGGAAAGAATAACAGAGTTGGAAGACTTAGGCACTCAACACCAAAACCAACTGTAAGGCCACAGTGATGATGAGAGTGTAGCATTGACCCAAGGATAGACATGTAAATCAATGGAACATAACAGAGCTCCACAAAATTCTTTAGCCTACTGCTTTATGGTGGTTGTTTTCCCCAGCCTTGTGTAGTTTCCTCTCACACAAGGACCAAACCATGAGAGTAAAAGATCCAAGTGGAATTGACTCCTCTTTATATCTTTGGAACTCTCTCTCTCTCTCTCTCTGAGGCTCTCCCATATCTCCAGCATTCTAGCTACCTTGGCCTCCCCAAAGTGCAATCTTTGTCTCCCCAACTTAGCAAGACCATTGATTTCTGTTCATGGTATCCGTTTCTGCACTGTGGCCTGGAGGCTGCTTTGTCAATTACCGATAGAGAGTTGTTAAAGACTCCAAGGTGATGTACCTTACTTGGATCTTTTTAATTTTCAAACTCTTCTTACATGTTTTGAAATTTCACTGTGATAGGTCAATGTTTGGTTTAAAAAATTTTGTTTAGAACCTGATTAAGACTATTTTAATATAAAGACTCTTGTCTTCTTCACTTTGGGGATTTTAGCAATTATTTCATGAGATAGTGCCTTCCCTTTATTGCCTTATTTCTTCTAGTGATGTCAAAACTTCTGAATCTATTCTTCATATTCTCCCCACCGCCCCGAAACAACTCTATGTTGTCCTGTTCATTTTGGCACAACACTTAGTTGAAATTTCAACTTATTTATTTTCTTCTCTTCTGTGCCAGGAAATACACTGAATTTTTATTCAACAATTTTCTTTTCCAACATCTTCAATTGGTGTTTTTGTTTCAAAATCATTTTTTTCTGTTTCATATATGTAATACCTACCTTATGACTCTGATGTTATTAATTACACTAAAATTATCAACTTTATAATTATACTAATTATACCTCTCAATGCCTCAATATCCTCATCTTCAGTAGGAGGGGATTACAAATAGCACCATATTCATGTATTTCATGTGAGGATTAAGTGAGATAATGCACGAAGAGCCCTCAGAACAGCTTGAGGTTCTCTGCCATCTAGAACATTTCCTCTTCCTAGTGAGCCCTGTTGAGAGAGGTGCAGAATAGTTGCAGGGGCTCATGCTCCCCACTTTTTTAAATGGGAGTGGGGAATTGATGAGGTTTGCCGCTGGGCAAGGGTACCTGGGTCGCATCTCTTCTGGTCTTGGATACCTCCTGTTTCTTCCAGGAAAAACTAGCCATGTAGGGTATTGCCCAATCTCTGTGCCCTAAACATGGCTACTATCACAGGAAATGTTCATTCTTTTTGCTACTAACTAGCTCCTGGGGGTTGTTAGGGAAGAATTGCTGAGGTCAACTAGCTTTTCTATAGTCATGTCAGTACCCCAACCAATTCCATAGTCAGGTGCCCCATCTCTCTTCCTGATCCCAGCTTTCTCACTGGGTGTGAACCGTCACACCTTTCCCATTATTTGATGTAATCCTTTTCTGAGGATTCTTGCACGTATTGTGAATGATCTCTTCTCTGTATAATAAATCCTATCTGTCTCTCAGGGACACCTCACTGATAATTTCCCCTCTTACTTTTGAGTACTCAGAATGCCGGTTATTTTTTTGTGTGTGTAATAGACCACCTCAACAGTTAGTGATTTAAAACACTCACACTTGTTTAGTTCATGAGTCAGCAATTTGGGCTAGCTCAGGTGGGTGGCTGGGCTGATTGTGGCTGGCTAACCTCATTCAAGCATCTGCTGGCAGCTGTCTCGTTACCTGGGGGTTGGCTGGACTAAGCTGTTTCAGCTAGAATGGCTTGTCTCTGCTCTACATGGTGTCTTGTCATCCAGCAGTCTAGGCTGGGCCTGCTCACGTGGCAGCAATAGCAGGGATTTCAATAGCAAGAGTAGAAGCATGTACTTAAGGCATCTTGATGCCCAGACTTAGAGCCCGCACAGTGTGGCTTCCACTGCATCCTATTGGCCAAAGCAAGTTTCAAAGCAAGTCCAGATTCAAGGAGTGGAGAAATAGGTTTCACTTGATAGGAGGAACTGCAAAGAACTGTGACCATTTTTACAACCTACCACATTCTGATATATAGAAATTTCTTTTGTCTATAACTTCTAAGTCTCTTTATCCCAGTGGTGGTGGTGATTTTTATTAACACTTCTCCATGTACGCAGTTCATTATTTTCTGTTTCATTCTTCAATTCCATCTGAAATTTATCTTGGTATAAAAGACATGTCTCTAATATATTTTCTTCTAAAATGTATGCATATCTGAATTTCAAATCATTTCTTAAAAATTATTTTATGGTTATTTTAGAGAACTAATTTGATCACCTATTGATTTTTTTATAGCTAGTTGCGTCTATTTCTGCACTCCTGTTTTATCGAATAGTTTTTATTTTGATCAAGCACCCCCCCCCCATTTGAATTATTGTTTATGTTAGGTTTTTTCCCTAGCAATTTTTTTTGTTTCAGAATATAACAGGGGTATAAATGTTTTGGTTACATGGATTGCTTTTGTAGTGTTTGAGTCAAAGCTGTAAGTATGCCCATCACCCAGATAGTGTACCTCATATCCGTTAAGTATGATTCCACCCAGG
Organism: Indri indri; assembly: GCA_004363605.1. Lineage (NCBI taxonomy): Eukaryota > Metazoa > Chordata > Mammalia > Primates > Indriidae > Indri > Indri indri. Next base: position 36,417 of record RJWJ010003189.1, on the reverse strand, counting down.
CCCTCCTTCCCCCTTCCACCTGCATGATTTCTGTTTAGTTTTACTTCCATCTGTGCACATGAGTGCTGATTGGTTAGTTCCAATTTAATAGTGAGTACATGTGTTGTTCATTTTTCCATTCTTGTGATACTTCACTTAGGCGAATGGTCTCCAGTTCCATCCAGATTGTTGCAAAAGGTTATTAATTCATTTTCTTTTTATGGCTGAGTAGTACTCCATGGTATACATATACCACATTTTATTAATCCACTCATGAATTGATGGGCACTTGGGTTGATTCCACATCTTTGTGATTGTGAATTGTGCTGCAGTAAATATTCTAGTGCAAGTGTCTTTTTGATAAAATGACTTTTTTTCTTTTGGGTAAATACCCAGTAGTGGGATTCCTGGATCAAATGATAGGTTTTTATGACCAATAGAAGAAAATACCCTTCCTTATTGTACTTTTTTTCAGATTTTTTTGTCATTCTCACATGTATTTTTTCATTGTAAACTATTAGTGTTTCCTCAAATTCCATAACTATACTGATATTGTGTTCAATTACAAAATAATATGTACAGAGAAGTCAATTTTTGCATTTTTTAAAAATATAGTATACTTGGATGATAAATCTACATATTTAAAATGTTAAAAATACAGTAATATTTAGACTTTTAAAATAAACTTTCCAAATTACTTTTATTAAGTTTACTCCTGCTGGGCTTTGCTTTGCTTTTGAATTTAATTAGTAAACCATTGTACTAATTATTGAGAATAAAATCAGCCAATTACAGAATCTGTGGAACAAATTAATTTTATTTTATGGACTTTTGATGTGGTTATTTTATTAGATTTTAAAATATTAAATCATAATTATATTTCTAAAATAGTAGTGGTTGTGATCTTTTGTTTAAATTTTTGTTGAATTATATTTCAGTTAAAATATTAATTAAAATTTAGAGATTTTTATATATTTATAAAAATAAAAATGCTCAATACAGTATGTTTTTTTGCTTATTCTTTTATTTTTAACATTTTTTGTTGTCTGTATTTTTTGGTTATATATTTTTAGATGCATACAAACCTAATTTTTTAAAAACAGCTCTGTCTTTATAATTAACCATGCTATCACAACTTGATCTTTTATATGCAAAAGTTTATTAATATTTGAGTATATTATATTTTAAACTATTGACTATCTTTGTGCTTTATATGTATCTCTAAACTCATACATGGATTTCAATAATCAAATAGTATGTTTTTTGATGTGTGAACTAAATGATTTTATGTTCTTTATTTCGTTTGTCTTTTATTTTCCTATTTTATGTTTTTTAAGGTAGGAATTCCATATTTCTTCCTTTGTATTATGAATTTTGATGGACTGTAATGTTTTCTTTTTCATATTAGAATAATTTAAAAGTTAAATGTTCTATATTATCATTACTTATGATTAATTTTAAACAGGCCATAAACATTCTTAATTGCGGTAGTCATTAACTTATTACTATAAATTTAGCCACAATTACTTTTGGCAAGTGTTTTGTAGCCTAATATTAGTCTAGATCTATACATTTAAACACAATTACTATGGTATCTTCTCCGTGGAGGATAAAACATTCTTGTGTTTTGTAACTCTCCCTTTCTCCTATTCATTATTTGCTCAATTTGAGGTCCTTATGCCCTCATTATTTTTGATTGATTTTGCCCTACTTTTGTTTGATCAATTACTCCCATTAGTTAGATATTTCAGCAATATCAGTCTCCTTCTTTCCCCCATTTGCTTTTGTTCTGTTAGTATAAACTAGCTACCTTTTCCAATTAATGTTTGATTATTTTTAAAAGACAAAAAAAGGAAAATTGGCTTTATTGGGTACCATACCTCATTTCTGCATCAGCTTTCTCATTCTGGGATTCCTTCCTATGCCCCTGTGCTAGGGTTCGGTGAGCTGCTTAATACCTCGTGTGATCTCTGCAGAGAAGGTATTTTGAAAGTTCTCTAAAAGATTGATCATTTGAAAATTTTTGTCTTCACCTACAATTCACAGCTTGGTTGTTTATAGCATTCTTATTGGTTTTTTTTTTTCTTTTTTTCTTTTAGAATTCTGAAGCTCTAACTCCATTATCTTGGGATAGCAGTCAAGAAACCTGAAGTAGTTCTAATTGTGGCTTATTTAAAATGGAGAAATTTTTACTCTTAAGTTTTAAAAATTTTAACAGCTACCTTCTAGAGTGAGTTTCTGTTTATTTATTGAACTTTAGACAGTGATAGTTCTTTTAATTTAATTAATTTATAGTTCTTTTAAAAAGTCCACATTTTAAAAAATTATACCTTTATTATTAATTCTGCCTTTCAGGTACTATCATAGTCTATATGTTGGATTTCTGTTCTCCTTCTGTATTTTTCATGTTTTCTGGTATTCTTTTGGTCTTAATATTAATTATATTTATTGAAACCTCAAGAATGTATATTTTCAAAATCTTTAACCAGTGTTACTCCTGTAGGATTTGTATCAGAGCAGGTGTTGACATTGCCGCTCTTTTAGTTTTGTTCTTTTACTTTTGACTTACAAAAATTTTCTTCAAAAATATTTTTAGTGCTTTTCCCCCTTCCTTTTATTTACTTATTGTTCCTGAGGATGCAGAGAATTAAAGCACCTAGGAACTGTAAGTGGCCATTGGGAAAGTGATACTTTAAATCCAGTGTTGTTCCCTTTCAATAATCTCCCCAAGCGAAACTTCCTCAGCTTCCAAAGTCTGGGTTGCTCCTGTCAGGATACAAGAGACCCAACATGCCACCTTCAAAATTAGACTCCCTACACTCCCCGTACCTTCACTTACCATAAAGACCCTGGACCTGCAACTTACTGATACCTGTCCAGGAACTTGGAGAGAAAGGAGTTTGCCTATGGACAGAGCATGGTGTATTTCGAAGGGCAACTGTAGCAAACATTTTAAATGGAAACAGGTGTGCTTCCTATTTGATGTGGGAGCAGGACAACTACTGAGATGTGTAGGGCAGCCGCCGCAGGCTGGTCCTTTTCCAGCGGGAGGGCTGCTGTCTGTGCACTCTGACCACTATTGCTGGAAGAAAGCTCCAGGGACGTGGTCAGGCTCGGCACACCAATGGACAGTCTCAACCCTTAGAGCTGGCAAGTGAAATCGATTGCTTCTTAAGAGGCTTCCAGAGAGGCGAGACCCAGAGCGTGGCACTGCCTGGCTTGGATTCCTGCAGGCTTTCTGCTGTCTCTTGAAGGCCAACATTTCTTCACACATGGTGAAGCTCTGGAGAAGGCTAAAGTCCTCTGAGGTAACAAAAATAAGCAAGAGCCCTTTGGGAGGGCCAGGGCCCTATGTAAAGAGATTTTTCAAGAGGATTTTCAGCAGTACTTTTCCAAGTGTGGTCTCTAGGCCTGCTGCAGCAGCCCCATCTGAGAAATTATTAGAAATGCAAATTCTTGAACTGTAACTCAGACCTGCTGATTCAGAAACTCTGAGGATAGGGTCTAACCATCTGTATTTTAACAAATGCTTCTGGCGATTCTGATGAAAGCTCAAGTTTGAGAACCACTGTTTGATAGACTAGCTCCTACAGGATAGAAACATGAAGTCAACTGAAAAATTAGGCTGCCTTTTATCCATTTCAAAACAATGCAACTATATTATTGTAGCAAAAAAAGCGTGAGATTTCTTTTCTTTTTAAGCCATCATATCCAAGTGGACTGATTCTTTTAGATGATTTTTAATGACATTTATTCATTCAACAAATATTTATTCAACACCTGCCGGTATGTAAATGACATCTCAGTAAAGCTGTAAAAAAGAATGCATTGACTACATAAGTCCTGAGAACTGTCTACTTGACTATGTTCCTGGCAGGGCACAGAGAACATTCAAGTCACTAAGACAGTAAGTACTGGTAACAAGGTTTGTGCTATTGTGAAGTTTGGTGCCGTGGTGGCGATGCAGTGGAGTCCATGCAGAGATGACGACTGATAAGGAGGCTGAGCTGAAATGAACGGTCAAGGGTCCCTGGTATAGGTGAAGCTGAGAGGAAACGAGGTAGGGAAGATGAGGTCGAGCTACAACACCCATCCTATTGAATATGCGATCACAATGTGTCTGTGTCAGAGAATATAATGTAAGGTGCCATTACAAAGCAAAGCATAGTAAGACCTATGACTAGTATATGTGTAAAAGATATGTGGGATGAAAGCTCATTGAACTGAAAAAGGCCAACATTTCAACAGCCTTTGTTTGTTTGTTTTGTGTGATGTGTGTGTGTGTGTGTGTGTGTGTGTTTGGAGACAGAGTCTCACTCTGTTGCCCGGGCTAGAGTGCTGTGGCGTCAGCCTAGCTCACAGCAACCTCAAACTCCTGGGCTCAAGCAATCCTACTGCCTCAGCCTCCCAAGTAGCTGGGACTACAGGCATGCGCCACCATGCCCGACTAATTTTTTCTCTATATTTTTAGTTTTCCAGCTAATTTCTTTCTATTTTTAGTAGAGACGGGGTCTCACTCTTGCTCAGGCTGCTCTTGAACTCCTGAGCTCAAACCATCCTCCCACCTCGGCCTCCCAGAGTGCTAGGATTACAGGCGTGAGCCACCGCGCCCAGCCAACAGCCTTTGTTTTTGAATGTGAATGGACTAGGTGATGGTTGCTGTAAATTGCAACTTTGTATGAAAGGAAAAAAACACTCTCAGGATCCTTCCTGGGAGCTTACCATGTTTTGAGTTCTTTATGCAATTTATTTGTTGAATCATTTTAACCTTAAAAGCTATGCTTCTGTTTTAAAGATAAGGAAACAAAGGCAAAGACAGAGGACTTCGATGTGCCCTGATGACACAGCTAACAGTGGCAAAGCAGGAATGAAATCTGGAGATACGGGGCCATGATGCACATCTGCTGGAGAGCTGCTGCATGTGCTGAGGGACAGATGGCACATGGTTTTAGTCAGGGCTCTCCCGAGAAACAGAACCAATATATATGGAATTGGCTCACAGAAATATGGAGGCTGGCAAGCCCCAAGATCTGCAGGTTGAGCCTGCAAGCTGGAGACCCAGGAGAGCCAATGGTGTAGTTCCAGTCTCAGTCCGAAGGCTTAGGAACCAGGAGAGCTGGAGAGCTGATGGTGTTGTTTCTGTCTGACGGCTGGCAAGCTCAAGACCCAGGAATTGATGGGAAATGAAGCTGACATTTCTGTTGGAGTCTGAAATCAGGGGAAAAAGGCCAATGTCCCAGTTAGAAGGCCATCAGGCGGGAAGAATTCTCTTATATTCAGGGGAGGTCAGCCTTTTCATTCTATTCAGGCCTTCAACTGGTTGGATGAGACCCACCCACGGAAGGGAGGACAATCTGCTTTATTCCGTCTGCCTACTCAGATGTTAATCTTACCCAAAATCATCTGCACAGAAACACCTGGAATAATGTTTGGCTAAACATCTGGGTACCTCATGGCACAGTCAAGTTGACATGTAAAATTAACTGTGACACACACCTTATCTTACTTAGACCTCAATTGCCCATGATTCTTACTTTATAACTGAGACATGGAAGATGACAAACTAAATGATTCTCCCATGGTCACTCTGCTAGTCGCTAGGGGAGCTGAAACTCACACCCAGCACTCCTGGGAGCTCATGCTGCAGTTGTTACCCTTGTATACCACACTTCTTTCAACAAGAAAAGTTCCTGTTTCATAATGAAGGGTTTTGAGAAGAACACGATGAGGATTTGTGCTCTTCAGCGTTTCAGGAAGATGAATTAGCAGAGAATATGGAATGGATTTGAGCTTTGTCGGGAGTAGCAGAGGGCTGGAAAACTTATGTCAATTTGAGAGTCTCAATTAACGCCTCTATGTCTTCAACCACAGACAGATTTCATTGTTGAGAATTTGAAACATAATCCTAGAGTGAAAATGTATTGTACTAAGCCTTTTCTTAATTTATGTCCAAAATGGATTTTAATTTCTCTTGTAGTAACTATATAATGAATTTCTGTAGTAAATTGGTTTAATTTAGCTTACTTTTGTTTAGTTGTTAAATTACTTTCACTTTTCTCTTCCAAACACTTAAGATTAAAACTACCCACCTTTTACAGATTGGAAAATCAGTTAACTTATGCTCAAATATTTATTGGCACTTACTGCTGAAAGGCAGTAGAACACAGTGGTTAAGAGCTGGACTCTGGAGCCAGACCCTAGCTCTACCACCTACCAGCTGTGTGACTTTAGGCAAATTCATTAACCTTTCTGTCACTCGGTTTCTTCATCTGTAAGTGGGTCACTATAAATGAGTCATTGTATGAAAATCACTTAAAACAGTTCCTGGCACATATTAAGTTACCTAAGTGTTAGTGATTTTTATCATTACTATGTGGTGGTCACTGTTTTAGGTGCCAGTGACTAAAACAGACAAGGTCCTTTTATCCTTTGCTTCTGTGAAACTCACATTCTGTTGGGGAAGAAAGATACCCATCTTTATTGTTTCTCAAATAAGCAATTTTAGTTAAAAATATTATGTTATAATCATAACATAAAGAAACACACATAAACACAAAACATGCCTAATCTTAGTAGTAATCAGGAAATAAAAAATAATTATAATTTTTCTTTATCAATTTGGAAAAGAGGAACAAATAGTGATGGTGAGGTTGTGGGGAAAGAGGGTCTGTGGTGCACTGTTGAGTGCAATGACTTTTCTGGAGGGCATCCTCAATTGCCTATATTGCCCTCATACTCCACACCCAATCTGTCTGCAAGTCCTTCTGTCTCCACTTTGCAATACACGTTCAGAACCCTCCTTGTTATCCCCCTGCGCCAGAGCAAGTCACCCTCATCCTGGTCTGGACTATTGCAACATACACCTAACTGAACCCCTGCTTCCCACTGTCTGTTCTCCACCCGGCAACCAGAATGTTCTTAGCGTGGGATGCCGATCATGTCGCTGCTGTGCAAAGGCTCCCCATCATGGTTAGAGCCTTGTGATCAGATCCCTGCCTACCTCCCCACATTCCTCCTCTCACCCACCCCACTCAAGCCACCTTGGCCTTACAAGTTCTCAAACCTGCCAAGCTCAGTCCAGCTTTGAGGTCTTCCTATTTTTTCTCTCCACCTGGAACACTCCCAGAGGTGGTCTCTGCTCACATGTCGTGTCCTCAGACTGGCCTCCTAACCATCCTCTCCAAAATATTCAGACCCTGTCTCTTAATTTTTCTTCAAAGCACTCATTACTCTCTGTAATCATATCATAAATTTATTTTTTCACTTGCGAATTTTCTGTCTCCTCCATAGGGGTAGCTGCAGTCAGACCAACACCTGGTCTGACTGGTTTACAGTGGATGGAACACCATTTATCTCCATAAATATTTGTTGAAAAAATGAATGATGCTATGGACTGAATATTTTTGTCCCCCCAAAATTAATATGTTGAAACCTATTCCCCAATGTGATGGTATTAGGTGGTAAGGCCTTTGGGAGGTGATTAGGTCATGAGGATGGAGCCCTTCTGAATGGGATTAGTGCTCTTATAAGAGACTGAAGGGACCAGCATTCAACCCTTCTACCATGTGAGGGCACAGTGAGAAGACACTGTCTGTGAACCAGGAAATGGGTCCAGACAATAAATCTTCCAGCATCTTGATTTTGGATTTTCCAGACTCCAGAACTGTGAGAGATAAATTTCTGTTGTTTATGAGCCACTCAGTCTATGGTATTTTGTTATAGTTGCCTGAAGGGACTGAGACAAATGAATCCCCAAAGCGTTAAACATACCAATACTTTTACCCAGAAATTCTACTTCTAGGAATTTCCTAAAGCAGACAAAGGTATAGCTATAGGAATGTTCATTGTAGCATCATGTTAGTGCTAAACTGGAAATAACCTCTCAGTCCAATAATAGGGGGCGGATTCAGCAGTGTCCTACATTTATTTGTTAAATTCTCTGTAGATATTAAAAAATATGTGTTAATATATTATTTATTAGCATAGGAAAGTAGTCACAATATACTACTGATTAAAAAAATTGCAAGACCCACAATGTACCATAATAGTCTGCATTTAAAAGAATGTACATTTATTGCATATTCAAAAAAAACTAGAAAGATGTATGTTTCACCAAAACTTTAATAGCGGTTATCTCTGAGATATGAGATTATAGTTTATTTAAATTTTTTTGTGCTTTGCTATATTTTTCAAATTTTCTACAATGAAAACAGCACATTTTAAATTAAAGCACTTCATAAAATGTCTATGTTGTTGCTCTCTATATTATCAATAAATAGTATTAATACATTTCTCAAGGAGATCTATGTAGGATCTCAAGCCTTTTTTCCAATTGCTCTTACTGAAGAGTTTTATTTATGCTTTGTGTATTAATTATAAGTTTTATCTTCTGCATTTGTGATGCCTCAACATCTGGGGCCTTTCTGACCCTGCAGAGACTGCCCCTCCCAGGGCTAGCCAATTCCTAGAGACAGTGAAGGACTCATCTGCAAGCATGCTTTTCACATGCAAACCCAATCAGAAACCCATACCCTCCAATCACCTCCTGCGTCTGGGTCTCACAGGGATCTTTTACCCCAGGCCACTATTCCCCTTCCCCAATCAGCCCAGAGCCAGGTGCAAATGCTAGAGATATCCCCTACATCCCAGAGCCGGCTGAAATTATTCAAACTAGTCAATTCTAAGCCTGCTTACCCTGCCTAGCCTGTTCCTTCTCATAGTAACCACAATAAAGCCTCTTGCCCATGTTTTCCTCTCACTCTCTCTGCCTCCTGACTGACCCTGGTGCTTCCCTGGGTGGTGCTGAGTTGCGTGGGGTGCCACCTCCTCTAGGGAACTGTGAGTAACAAACTCTCTTTTCATTGGCAATCCTCTCTGGATCTGTTGGCCTCACTGTACCTGAATAATAATAAAACCTACGTTTAAAAACACTTTGAGGTGAGTATTTGTGATCTGGGGGTAGATCAGACTGTTTCATATCTTGGCTCCAAAAGAGACAGCCGACAGCTTTCTTCTCAAGTAGAGGATGCGGTGCAGCCTCCAATAGGTTGTTCCCACAATCAAGACACTGTAGAATGGTATTATTGCATTTGTAGCTCTCAAGAGCTCAGATGCAAAATTGCCTGTTCTTCTAGAAATTTTAATATTAAGGTTCCCTGTCAGGCAGCTGGGGACTTTGGTGGTTTTTGGACGTTTTAATGAATTGCTCAGCTTAATCCACTCTTATCTCATGAGTGCAAGATTCCTCTTTGACCAACAGTGAAGGAGCCAAGCAGAAAGTGGATACAATCTTACTAAGCCAGTTAGGAAATGCATGGAATACCATGCTTTATAGGACAGAAGAGGGAAAGAATAAAGAATTCAATGTAGGGAAGGAACCTCTTGTTTTCCAGAAATAAGAAAATAAAGATTATTTACTTTACACTAATCAGAAATTCAGTCCAACTAGACTGATGTTGAATCAACTTAAAACAAAACCACATTTCTTTCTTTACTGGCCCAAATTCATTCTTACGTTAACCTGCAAGTGTTTTGGCCAGGATCCCAATGGATTCCTATGAAAAATACATTTTTCCTTTCTAGTTTCAGTTTGCTCTGTTGATATCACAGAGTGATAATGCCTTGGGAGTAGCTATATCCAGGACAAATTTATAAAATCTGTGAAACTTGTGGCCAGTGTGAATGTGTGATGGTGCCTTTCTCATGAGATCATCACCTCAAGGTTGCATAGAGTAGTTTCATTTTAAAAGAAATATGTCAATGTCTATACTTTGAAAATGCATTTTATGCTACATTATAGCATAACTTTTGTGAAGAGCTTTTCTGTACATGAACTACGATATGAACCTTTTTCTCAAAGGAAAGACTAGTTTTGTAACAGGGCTTATTTTAGAAATCGAAACCCTTAGACGGAAAAAACCATAGGTGTATATCTAAGCTTATAAAATGTATGATTCCTGTGCACATAACAATGCAGCAAGAATTCAAAATTCCCAAATTTGAATGCAGTTTATGGAGTTGCAATACCCTGGGAGGAGGGATTCATGTTTTTTGGGCAATAAATTTCATAAAGAATCCCACTATTGTGAAGTGTGTAAATAAACAACATTCGAGAAAAAAGCAGAATATATTTCTCCTTGTCATTCTGCTTCTGACAGAAACAAGGAAAGAACTGGAACTCTCTCTTTTCATTTCATGTGAGAATGCCTAGCAATTGGAGGGGATATGCAAAATGAAAAAAAAGCAGGTCACAAGTGAATCAAAAAGATCCTTGAAGGACATATTGCTTAGAGCTGACATGGAATCACCAGATGGAAAAGTATGATTATTAATAACTTAAGGAAACAGAAGTCTGAAATGAAGTTCATTCTCCGTTAGAGACATTCTGAGTTGTGGAAGGAAGGTCTCAGAGAGAAAGACAGCATAGATCTTTTAAGAAAATCTGGCTTCTGGGATGACACAGGTAGAATCATCTTCCCATAGTTCCTTTGGAATACCTGACTTCTTATGCTCAGGAGCGACAGGATGATAGAAACTTTCCTAGGAGGTGGAAGGTTCCCCTTGGGGTAGCTTATACCTGAGGACTGACCTTTCGCTAGGGCTCTGTTTGCTGACTCAGTGAGGTCTGGCCATCTGCATTTCCGGCTAATCCAATGTTCCTTTCGGGATTCAGTTCTCTTGGCAGACGAAGACGCAGAACACACACATGTGCAACGTGCCCCAAATTCCTCATCCTTCAGTTGTGGGGAAGCCCTTCAGAGACTCGGGCCTGTCTCTCGAGTCCCACCAGCAGATGTCTCTCCTGTGTCTGAAGGCCAGAATCATCTCACACGCCGGCGTCTGGAGCCCACTCGGAGTTTGATCTAATTTGACGCTTTCACCAGTGCTGGGTCAGAGAGTTGGGGCTCCGCATTGCGCATGTCATTCTGCTTTTCAAGACATTTTCCTAAATAGGCCCAAGGAAAAATGAGACATATTTTGAATTTATTTTTAAATATGTCTAACTGAAAAAGACATAATTTCCTTCATCTTCAAGTGACAATATATGCAGTAATTTCAGTAAGTTTTGCCACGAAACATTCTCAACAAAAGAACAACGTGCAGAAGACTTAGTTTTAAGCGGCATTTCTGCTACCTTCTCACTTTGTGACCCTGGATACATCTAAAATGTAAATCTGGCTTTGGGGTTCCTCTGCTTAACCCTGGTTCTGCCTTGCCATTGCTCACAGGCCCCTGCGTGCTCCCTCCCCCCCGCCAGCCCTCCCCGGCATCTCTTCAGTCACACACGTCTCTGGCATGTTCCCTTTCACTTCCGGGTCATTCACACAGTGTTGTCTGCGTGAGAGCTGCGCTTCTTCCTTCCATCTGTTTTATTTGGCAAACTACTAGCAATTCCTTAGGTGTTGGCTAAGATAACGCCCCGTTCTGATTCCTCAGGTGTGGGTTCAGCGCCTTTCCTATGTGTTCCTACAGCACCTAAGGATTACCCTGTGGTAGTTCTTTATTATTCTGTATTGTAATGGCCTGCTTTCTCTTCCCTCTAAAATAGACTTTAGGCTCCTTGAGAACTAACTATTGACTGAACCACAAATCAATGTAGGGCTCACTCACCTGACTGTACCTTTGGAGTTGGGCTCTGGGCTGGGCCAGATTCCTCAGTCTGTCCTAGTGTGACAGTCATCAGGGCTGGTCTAATGTTTGGGCTGTCTTTCCTCCCAGGCACATGGCGGGATTGTACTTCCTTGCCTACTAGACCTTAGGTGTGGCTGAGTGACTTGCTTTGGTTGACGGGAGGTGAGCAGATGTGTGGGGTGTCACTTCCAAGTGGAAGCCTAAGATCCAGTTTGTGTTGCCCACACTGTGTCTTTGCCCCTCTGACTGGTAGTGTTTCAGATGAGGGTGCTCCATTAGCCAGGGTTTGAAGGAAGCACAATTGCGTAATGGAGCAAAGCCCCCAGCCAGCGATTAAAGGACATGTAACCTAAATAAGAAGTAAATCTTTGTGGTTTTCAGCTATTTCAGAGATTTTGGAGTAGTTATTGTTGAAGTATCACCTAGCTTATCCTTACTAATAAACCGAGATGATAGATGGGATTTTTCTGTGATGTCAACTCTTGATTGCTAATGGCTATTTAGAGCCTTGAACTACAAAGCCCGTGGTTGGGTTCAGTGGGAAAGAATGCTTCAATTTATTAATGTCTCCACTGGCATAACATGGGAAATTGGAGCCTATTTGCCGATCTTGATTTATTCCATGCCAGTGAGCATATTTCATACCAGGCATCTTCTCCCTTCCTGATGGCCTTTCTGCTTGGCTCTTTGCCGGCTTGCTATGTGCATCAGCATAACCAGTGTCAGAATTTCAAGGTATAATAAAACTGAACAAGTAATCCCTTGAAGGTCATAGGGTACGTGATGGAGCTGAGACTAGTGTGCTGACTTCCAATCAAACATCCTTTCCCAATCGGGCTGTTGTTTATTAAAAGGGAAGCATATGAGATGCTCTATTTGAAACATGTATTTTATCCTGAGAAAGAATAAAAGTGGTGATTTAACTCAGCTTTATTTCTGTATCTCTGATAATTTACTAGCTACAATAACATTCTTTTTTACTTTATTTTTATTCCACTTTGAATATATTTTGAATAACTTACAAAATCATTTTTCAGTACTTTAAAATTTATATGAAACTATAACTGTGAATAAAAATATTTGTTTTTTAAATCAAGTTGATACATTTCCCCCCTTAATTTGACATTTATACATTTAGACAAGTATAATATGTCTTTAGCTAACATTTCCTAGGTGTGTCCCATCCCAAGCTGCATGCTGGGCAGTTCTGAGTCACTCAGTGGTCACTACCATTGATGCTTGGTGCCCTGTTTATTCTTTGTCAGTTCCTTTGGCTAGTGTTTTCCTCTTTCCATTTCTTAAGTCATCTTCTAAATCCAATCAGCTAGCACACCCTGCTACTCCTGTCTTCGTAACTTGTTCCAGAGCTGTCGCATCTTCTCCATCTCCACCTTCCCTGTCATACCACAGCACCAGCATGAGCCCTTCTCATCTCTGCCTAGACCATTAAGGGACTCTCCTAACTGGACTCCTTGCTCCATGACCTGCACCTTAGGTAATTATTGTTTATTGAGTCCTTATATTGTGCAGAGTATCAAATCTAGGATTACATACATAGTCTCTCTTAATCCTTACAACAACCATATTATATTCAGGCCCCACAAAACCTGTATCCTCTGCTGGCCATACCTCAGTCAGAATTTGCTTAGGGTAGATCCTACGATTATAAACATCTGGAGAAACTAGAAGTAGCAAAACAAAACAAAACAAAAAGCCAAGAGTGAGAGTCCTCATTTATCTTATCTCTCAGTGAGAGGAAATTGCTTTGGGTTTCTTGGGAGGATGCTTTAACCCAAAGTTTCTTTCCTCCAGAGGGTTCTTAGGAACCACTTTTTGAATGCGACTTTCTAATTCTGTGTCCGAACCATGGGCAACCTGCAGGCTTCCCACTTGTATGTTTGAGACCTACGGGTGTGTCAGCCATGGGGATTTCCCTTTCCAAGTGGTCCTCAGCCTGCCACTCAGCCCTCTAAATTCTCTTGTAGGAGGCTGCCTGTCCTCTCTAGTCCAAGACAGCCATCTCCTCCAACCCAGGGCCTGAACCAATTTCATGTGATGCGGTTCAGTAGACATATACCTGATATCTCAGGATGAAGAGACTGACAAATCCTGGTTTATTGGGGGGGGGGTTCCTCTTTTAAAAAGCTTTGTAACCCCCCCATTCTATAACCAAGCTCCCAAAAAATAAAAGAGAAAGGCATCAGCTCAATTGATATTATTATTAGTACCTAGTGTCTTTTTTCTGTTTAGTCTCCCTGTCTGTGTTAAATACTTCCCATTAGAGTAAAGCTTTAAATAATGCAGACTGTTACTACCACCAAAAAGTTAGTAAATTCAGCACAAAGTCATAACAACAAGGCTACCTGCAAAACTTAGGAAACCTTGTTTTGAGTGAGATCCATCTCCTGAGAAAATCATCTTTCCCTATGCAGTAATTTGAACATAAGTGGCTGAGATATTTAATGAACCCCAGTGTAGCCCTAGGAATATGTATGACTCTATTGCCTGCCTGAAATTGCTACCTTGTTAGTTGTGTCTTCCCCAGAAACACAAGGCGGTTGTCTGCATGAAGTCTAGAAAATGAGAAGTTAAAGAAATACATGTTTTCAGAGCATCTCTATCTCGGTCTAGAGAAGATGGCACTCTGGCTGGTCTTTGGGGCCATTTTCATCGACTCACGAAGGATAGAGAGATAGTGAGAGATTGTGCTGAGTAGTGAGATAGATGGGTCAATTATGTTGACTCCTCTTCCTCTAATTCCAGGTTTAGCAAGCAGATTTTCTAATTAAATCTTGTCTTTACCATAGATTCTCCTACTGAGAAAATGCTGACTATAGAAAGCTGAAAATTTAAGTTTTTAGCAGTTATATTTTTGTAGATAATTAATAAATTGACATTCTCCAAAGCTGAAGTACCATAGGGCACATAGATCAAGTGGAATTTCTAGGATTGCAGAGCAAATCCTGGATTGTTTATAGTGGCTTCATTAGACACTGTCTCCAAGGTGGCATGACCTGAGTGGCCACGGGGCTCTCTAGGTGAGCTCTTTTATTCTTTTGCTGTAAATGTCAGAGAGTTAAATGTTAGTTTGTTTTAAATCTGTTGAAACTCTGGTTAGTTGGGCTCTGGTTCATAGGTATAAATATATTCATGTTTTTACGAATGTTCTTTATTTACCCATTTATTCAATTATTCATGTGACTAATTTATTACCACTATGTTCCAGGCATTTTATTAGATACTGAGAATTCAGTGATGAATAGAGCACAATCTCTGCCCACCATGGGCTTTCAGTTCTGTTGGAAAGACCATATTTTAAACAAATAATCACATAATATGATAAGAAGTATAACAGATTTAAAGGAAAAACATGAGTATAGGAATGATTAATTGTGCACATAGCAAAGTCAGAGAAAATTTTCCATGGGAGGGAAAATTTGAGTAGAGTCTTGCAGGTTGGGCAGGAGTTTGCCAGGCAAATGGGTTAATCAGAAATTCTTCAGGCAGAGTGAAGAACATCTTTAAATAAGTGGTTCAGTCAGAATGGAATGCAGGGCGTGCATCAATGTGGGTTGAGGAACATAGAAGAAGAAGATGGATGAAGCTGGAAAGGTAGGCAGGTGCCAGGTGAAGAGCTTTTCATGGTAAGATAAGGAATTTACATTTTTTTCTATACGCTGGAAGATGAGACTTTGAAAGATTTTCCATGGAATGTCATGTATTACATTTGTCTGATGATAGAGGATGAATTGGATGGGTATAGGCCAGGGTTGAAAGTTGTAACAGATTTCAAGGAAAACTAAGGCAGGAGAAGTGTAAGAGAGCTAGAGAGAGTCAGCACGAGCCCCACATTGCTGATTTGGGGGGGATATGGCTACCATGAACTCAGTAAAGAATAAAGGAGAAAGCAAGAAATTATTATGAGGATATGGAAGATTTGTGTTGACTTCGATCCATTCAGGTCAAATTTGAAGCTTAAGAGAGATACCCAGGATGGCAATAAATGTCTGAGGATTAAAGAGTGGGTGGTAAGTGAAGCCATGAGCATGACGATATTGCCCAAAAGGATCTTGTAACGTGGCAAGAGAAGAGAGCCAAAGGCAGGCCCCTGGAGAACTTTCACATGTAAGGGACGAGCTGTAGAGTGAGGGAGGGTGAGAAGAAGGGGACCACTGAGGATCTGTTTGTTTGGGAATGCTCTCACGGTACATTGTCCCGCTGATAAATACCGGGACCATTCTTCCCTCCCCCACCTCCCCTTCATTCTATCCTTTGCCATTTTCTTTTTCCTCTTCCTTATTTCCCACTCCTCCTTTCCTCCTCTTCCTTCTTCTTTTTTTCTTCTTCTCCACTCTTTCCAACTCTTGACTGTTTCCAAACAAAATCTAGACACTCCGATGTAGCATTCTTTTCCCCAGAAATTTTTCCCCCTACTTGATACCAGAATCTTAATGGAAACAAAGCGCCGTTTACTTAATTTGCGATTGCTACGTAACAGCTAACATGAAGAAACACTAACATTTATTGAACATTTCTTATGCCCTGTGTATTATGTCACTTGAATTTCCCCAAATCCTGTGGGAGAGGTACTCTAATTGTCTTCATTTTAAATAGGATGAAACAGAGGCTCAGAGAAGTTACACTGCTTTCCAAAAGTCACACATCCTGATGTGGTAGTTGGGAGTCAAACTTATATCCATGAGCCTAAGTCCTACATCATAGTTCTCTTCCTTATTTCTTATTACCTGCTCTTCTTGCCAATTCTAGTTTTGTGACATTTCATCCTTTGGTACTCAGTATCACTTTGAATCCTAAAAGTCTTAACTCCTACCAGCCCCACAGTGTTAATATGCTGCATCTTCCTGGAGCAACAGTTTTATTCCATGGAAGAAATGAAATCCCTGTTTAGAGAGAACACAAAACTCACATTAGTTTTAAGAGAAAATAAGACATAAGATTTCTCACTTGCCATAGGCTTAATTTCCAAAGGGATTTGACACTCTCTTCCAAGGTCAGAGGTACTTTGGTGGGAGATTTTGTGAGGCTCTGGATGAGGGCTGAGGATCAAGAACGGAAATTTGAAACAGGTTTCAAGGAAAATTAAGGCAAGAGAAGTGTCAGAGGGCAAGGGAGAGGGAGAAGTGAGCTGAGGCAGGCAAAAGGGGCTGGTACTTATTAGGTGCTCAATAAATTCTCCCTCCTTCTCCCTTACTTCCCTCCCTATTTTCCTCTTTCCTTCCCACCCTCCTTTCTTTACTTCCTTTCTCAGGCTGTAGATCTTATTTTCCATCCTGGTGAAATGCTCTCTTTAATGGGGGCAGTTTGTCCCTGGCATTTTCCAAGCATCAGTGTGTTTGGGAAGTGTATAATTGTCATAGACTCTTAGAATGCAGGAGCCCACAGCAACCGCAGAAGTCCAGCCCTTTCACTTGCTAGGTGAGGGAATCAGTCCAGGTCACTTAGTTGGCTGGAGGCAGAGCCAACCTAGACCCCAGGGCTCTTGCCTCCTGGGGCAGAGCATTCAGAAAAGACAAAGGGGCATTCAACCAAGACGCTACCTCTCATTTCATGAACAGGTTGTGGGATTTGCAGATCACCTGTTGTTGGTGCTGCTATAAGAACAAGACTATGGTGATGATAGCAAGTGTCCACTCCAGACTTGTAACAGAATGGCCCTCTGGAAATGCCAGAGCTAGAGGCTCTTGCTGAACTGTAGCAACCAGTGCCCATGAGGTCCAGGATCCAGATCCAGCCAAAACTAAGGCCAGCTGCTCCAGGAGAGGGACAATTTGTTTTTTCCCTGCCCATCTGGGGAGCTGGACATGTCCTGCGGCAGGCGACTGTTATCACAGCTGCTTTCCTGAGAGGGAGGACATCATGAATGTCTTCCCATTCCTGCATTCTTGTTCTCCTTGGCAACTGGCCAAGTTATTTCTATCAATGACTATATGGTAGATTAACAACTGAAAGCTATTTTTAAATTTTTTGTGGGCAAATGCAGATCTCTTCCTTCAGATAAACTATTGTTACATGGACCATAGACTCAGAAGGATCTAGAAAATGGATAGACCAGATAATTTTGCATCCTGTCTTTTATCAATAAATATGTTCAAGAACTAGTCTACAACAAATTTTGGGAGAGGAGCTTGGAAGACACAGAAGAAATAAACACATGATCCCTGCATTCAAGGATTTGGTCCTCTACTGGGGATTATATTAGTTTTCTATTGCTGCTATAACAAATTGCCACACATTTAGTGGCTTAAATAGTACAATTTGTTATCTTACAATTCTGGAGGTCAGAAGTCCAAAATGGATCTCACTAGACTAAAATTAAGATGCTGGCAGGGCTGTGTTCCTTCTGGAGGCTGTCAGGGAGAATCTGTTTCTTGCCTTTCCTCGTTCCTAAATGCTGTCCACACTCCTTGGCTTGTGGCCCCATCCTCCATCTTCAAAGGCAGCACTGGCCAGTAAAGTCTTTCTCCAACTGCCGTCTCTCTAGTTCTTATTCTTCTGCCTCCCTTTTCCACTTTTAAGGGCCCTTGTGATTACACTGGGTTCACATGGGTAATCTGGGATACTCCCCTCATCTTGAAGTCAGCTGATCAGCGAGCTTAGTTGCCCCTGCCATGTAACCCAACGTATCCACAAGTTCTGGGGATGGGGATCTATCATCTTTGGGAGGCCGCCATTCTGCTTACCATGGAGATTCGGACATATTTGTAGACAAGCATTAAACACTGGATTTGGGCCATGATGGCAGCATAGATGAGGAGCATCTGGCTCTGTATGGGGGGATGATGTGATGGCAGGCGGCAGCAGTCAGAGAGGTCTTCCTGGGAAAGGTGACACTTGAGTTCAGAATTTTAGCTTGTGTGAGAGTCTGGCCAAGGAAGGAGAAAAGGTGTTTGAAGGAAAGAGAAAAGGGCACAACAGAAGCAAGGGTGTGGCAGCATGACAAGGGATGAAGCTCTGGCTGGAAAGGAGAGTAGTGGATGATAAATAAGGCTGGGAGACTCATGCTCTGGAGGGTCCCAGCAAGGAACAGATGGCACCCTTGAAGGGGACAATCGAAAGGCCCTTTTATAATGTTTGAATAAAGGGTCCTTTCATAATAGTTGGGCTTGGTTAAGGGGAGTCAACAAGGGATGATGAAGCTCCCTGGGACTAGCAACAACCAGAAGTGTCACCATCTCTAGGCCTAGGGGAGTAGGAAGGAAGAGTCACCGAGAGGTTGTGAGAGCTTTGGCTGCAGGGGGAGTGCCACCCTGCAGAAGCCATGGCCTTTGATATAAAAACATAGCCATGGCCAAACAGCAGCCCAGCAGGAGAGAGCCAGAGGAATACTGCTTTCAGTCATATGCTCTTGCCTTTCATTGGCAAACACAGCTGGAAGTCAGGGAGTAAGGGGCTGGCTCACAGTCCATGGACTTTAGCCCCCTGTGGCTCAGAAGAGAGTGGATCTGGAGGACCTAGTATATTGTCAATAAAGAATATGAATTTTGTACTGAAGGCACGGGGAGCTCTGGAAGTATTTTAAGCAGGTCAATCAATGGCTCTTTGAACTTTTCTGTAAGTTTATTTACCACCCTATTTCTCATACTACCTTCACCCACAGGGTAAAGGTCTGACCTAGCATCCATCTCTTGTCTGGATCCCAACTCTTAGAACCTCGACAAGATGTTCTGACACGCTCCTTGTCAGTCAAGGTATTCATGGCCAGTGATGCCTTAATAAGCTACCTTTTTCAGGCAATGTTTAGGCTTATTGGGAGCTTTCAATGCCTGAATCAGTTATCTATTATCCTTGTCATGCTGTGTTACGAACCCCTTCCAAACTCAGGAGCTTTCAAGGATATACATTTATTTAGCTCAGAAGTCTGTAGGTTGGCAACTTGGGCTGGGAAGTTTTTCTGGTCTCAACTGAACTTGCTTACATATCCAGGGTTTATTCAGCCTGTTGGCTGAGGCCTCACACTTCTGGGGATTGGCTGGCAGCCAAATGGTTTTGATGCAGCTCTTCCCGCCATGTTCTCCCACCTCTCCAGCTAACCTAGGCTGGTTCTCAGCACAGTGGCCCAAGTGCAAGAGCAGAATCAGAAATGGGCAGCTCTTCACAAAGCCTCTGCTGTGTCACAACTACCAACACCCTAATGGTCACTGCATAGACTGCACAGACTCCACCCCTCATGGGAGGAACGGCAAAGTCACAAGGCAAAGGACTTCGATAGAGGGGCAGATACAGAACTGGCACCATCAGTATAATGAGTCTGCCAATCATCGTAGGGTGCTTTAACTCAGGCAATGAAGCTTTATGTATTTATCTATCAAATTATTTGTTTGTTTATTGTCAGAATCTCCCACTGAAATGTAAGCCTTGCAGAAGCACAGCTATACCTCCTGTGACTCTAACATAACTTGTGCTCAGTATATTTTTCATTGAAGCCATAAGTGAAGCCTGCTGGGTTCACACGGGAATTATATGGAGATTGGTCTTTATGGACTGATGCTGCTCCAGCAAGTCCCCATGAGCAGACAATTGTCCCTGAAAATAAATAACACAAACATGGCTTCCTCCTGCACCTCTAGGCTGGCTGCACCGCTCTTTCATTTTCTCTCTTTCAGGTTTGATCAACTTGATGCCCAGCTGAAGGCATGAAGTACAAGGAGAAGATGAGCTTTTCCTCAATGAGGGCCTGTCTTACCTTGTCACCCTTCAGTAGGCACTGGGGAGTTGGCTCCATTGTACAGCCTGAACAGATACAGCACTGATATGAAGGGTGCGATGCCTCCCATTGTGGGCTGAATTGTTCACCCCCCAAATTCATATTAAAGTCCTACTTGCCGGTGCCCAAGAATGTGACTGTATTTGGAGACAGGGTCTTTAAAGAAATAATTAAGGTTAAATGAGGTCATATGGGTGGGCCCTAATCCAATATGACTGGTGTCCTTATAAGGAAAGGAGATTAGGGCACAGACAGCCGCAGAGGGAAGACCATGTGAAGACACAGGGAGATGACCAAGGAAAGAGGCCTCAGAAGAAACCAGCCCTGTTGATACCTTGATCTTGGACTTCTAGCCTCTAGAACTGAGAAAATAAATTTCTGTTGTTTAAGTCACCCGGTCTGTGGTACTTGGTTATGGCAGCCCTAGAAAATGAATGCACCCCCCTTGTTAAAAGAGAACAGCTGGAGAAAGACTCCCCCAACCTCACTCCCAGTGTGAGTCAGAGGGTGATTCCAAGGTGACTGCCTGGAAAGGCATGCCCACAGAGGAAGCTCCGAGAGTTCCTGCACTAGAAACCCACAGGACCCCTTCAGAGTGGCCAGTGAAGGCTGAAGACAGATGGTGCTGGGATCCTTTCATGTGGCCTTCCCTGGGGCTTTGCAAGCAGTTTGAACTTGTTCCTTGTAGGCTGATGCTAAATTCCATTCATTAGCAAGTTTCCCAGTGGTCTAATTTTATTGGTTCCTCTGGAGTTCCTCTCTTGCCTTTTAGGCCTCCAGTCATCTAAAATGTGGTGTCTTCAGCAAATTCACCCACCTCATTATGCATGATCCCTCTTTCTAGGCCATTTAGCCCTTCTCTCGGCTCCTAATAAATAAATACTGATTCTAAGACCAAAACCCAAGAGGCCATACGTTTAATTGCTTTCCATGCTGAGAAAGAATCATTTATTAGCGCTGTGCAAAGCGCTGTGTTTGAAAACTCCAAACCACATGAAACGCCGCAAGTTCTGAGCCAGAGCCTGACGGCGAAACAGCCAAGTTTCATCCGAACTTTGTTAGGCCTCATGACCTTTCACAAAACCTCAAAGCAAACAGAATTCAGCCCCTGGATAGGCTCAAACTCTGAGTTGAGTGCTGTCATTTGTTTGGTTTTGTAGCAGCTGCTTATATCACAAATCCCCACTTCTGGTTAAAAAAAAAAAAATCCGCAAGATGGCTTCAACCCAGTGTGATGTTCTGGTTTATTTTTGTTTTGTAAAATGTCTATTGATTGTGAAACTCATGACTGCTTTGGAAAGTCAGCTCTACAGAACAACTTGTGGGTTTAGAACTGCCAGGTAACTTGGGACCAAGAGATCGAATCCAGTGAGAAACTGACTGCAGTGAATCTGGCTGGAATGGTGAGAGAGGAGGAGATGGGGTAGCAGCTGGGAGCTCAGAGGAGAGTAGTTTTGTTTTGTTTGACAGAAGAAGGTTTGGGGCTGAGGCGTTGTCTGGAGGCAGTGGGTGTTTGGTAAGAATTTGACTGACCTCTCCAACACATGGAATCTGTAGTTTCCTTGTGTCTGAACTTCATTCAGAGATCCCTGAGAGGAGTATAATGGCCATTTAGAGATCAGCACATATCCATGCCGGCCTGCTGGGATGCCGTTTGCCTGAGTTGGTCAGTAGGCTGGCTTGACAGTGAAGGCTGTTCTGAGAAGGAGGCCAGCCAGTGGCTCATCTTGTTATTAATGCATCTGGATGGAGAAAGCTGGAATCGGCAGCCAGGGAGGGTTTGCGCTCTGAGTCAGACTTGTCCCCTGGGTTGAGTCAGGTGCCCGGGCAGAGGCAGACCCAAGAACGGGGAATAGAATGTAGTCATTTCTGTGGACTAAACACACTCCTTGGACATTCTGATGGTAGTTTAGGCAAACAGAGACGACCAGAACAAAAACTGGGTCTTCATCAAGCAAGTGGAGCCTCGTGCCAGGCAGCCATTCGAGTGGTGGGCTCAGGGTAGGCTGCTAGTGGGTGGTTGGAATTTGGGGGCAGAATACTGAGCCTTGTGTGTTCAAAGTTAGTTCGAGGTGGGAAGGGATGCTCACGGTGCTGGTGCTGAAATAGCAGAAGCAGGAGTGGAGTCCTTAGCATGTCAGGGTGAGAATTGAGTTCTAACAACTGGCAGATGTGCACCCGTTAAACAGAGTCTCAAAGTCAGGTAAACAGAGGCCGATTCATCTATGAATTAGACCAGCACTACTGAAAGCACTTCTCTTTTCCCTTTCACCCCCCTCCCTGCCCTCCCCCACCAGGATGTGGATGGAAAGGGTTTTGGGGGGCAGTGGAAGGACACGAGGTCACAGGAGAAGGGGATCTAGATCAGGTGGGGCCTTGTAGGTCATGGTGAGAACTTTCAAGGTGAGGCAGGCTCTAGTGATTCACCTTACTGCTCGTCTCTGCTTTCAGGTCCCAGGTCCAAGACAAGCCCAAGCAGGAACCACAAGATAAGATTTGACACTGTTTCCTACATTTCAGGTGATATGTGAACCAAATCCAAATTATTTACATTGGCAATCTTTTCGTAGATATTGATCTTATTCTCAACAGCAACTCCTTGCATTTGGTCACGTTAATGGTTGTATAATCTTACCTCAGTCCCACAGAAAGGAACAAAAGATTAAATAATATTTTGACCCTGCTGTTTTGACCCCACTTATCAATTCCATAGATATTTTATCTTTGTATTTATGAATACAAATATTTTAATAGTTACATGAAAATTAATAAATTTCTCTTGAAAAAGCTTTTCTTTAGGACTGATCTTTGTTAATTCAATTATTTGATGACATTTCCATAACATAGTTCAACCATTGTTATTTTGTTTCAATAAAAAGATTATTATTATTAATTATTATTAAGATCAATTATTTTCTGGTGTGATTTATTTATTTTGATTCAACTTTTATCTAGTGGTATATTCTGTGATTCTGAGTTTTCTTTTGCAGAAATTGCTTCTACTAAGTTTATTTCTCAGGTCAAATTATATAAAGACTTGATTTTCAGCCAATAAGCCTTTTTTTTTTTTTTTTTTGAGACAGAGTCTCACTCTTTTGCCTGGGGCGAGTGCCGTGGCATCAGCCTAGCTCACAGCAACCTCAAACTCCTGGGCTCAAGCAATCCTACTCAGCCTCCCGAGTAGCTGGGACTACAGGCATGCGCCACCATGCCCGGCTAATTTTTTCCTGTATATGTTTTTAGCTGTCCAATTAATTTCTTTCTATTTTTGGTAGAGACGGGGTCTCGCTCTTGCTCAGGCTGGTTTCGAACTCCTGAGCTCAAACAATCCGCCCGCCTCGGCCTCCTAGAGTGCTAGGATTACAGGCGTGAGCCACCGTGCCTGGCCAGCCAATAAGCATTTTAAATCATGCAATTTAGATACTGTACATTTTGTTTTAAAATGTATTTCTACCAACTCTTTTTCCCACTTTTAATTCTTCGGGTTATTATCAATACTAAATTTTACCATGTATGGTTCTAGCCAATGTTATGTGTTGATATTTTTCTTCCAACAACATTCAGTAGGAATTAGATAAATGGCTGGTAGGTGGTAAGTTTTTATTGGAGCAATGGGCAAAAAGCACCATCATGGGTATCAGATGCAGGACAGAGTCTGAACACTGGGTCAAAGTGTTTTGCACCTGGCCTGTCCCCAGTCCCCTGTGATGTCGAAGCCCTTCATTTGCACACGATGAAGCCCATTAGGAAGATCCCTTTCTTAGCTCTTTGACAAGTGTCACCAATAGGGAGTGGTGGTAGTGGGGCCTGGGAAGGAAAGGGTCTGAGAAACAGATGACTGCTCCATTAGGACAAAATTCCGGAATAAAGCAAACATTTGTATATTCTTTTGACAATAAACTTTGGCTTAAGATTATTGTTCCCAGGTCACAAAGTTGCTGGATTTGCATCTCTGTAATACATCACAAAGCTTTATGAGAAGCGTAAGAAGTTGACAGAGAAGCAAAGAGACGGCATGAACATTTCAGAAGTCTAAAATTTTCAGGGTTGGAGTACAGCGAAGGAGACAAGCATAAATGTGGGGAACAGATACTGTAGATTGGATTGTGAAGAACACGAATGTGGGGCCAGAAGACTTAGTTTCCAGTCCCAGTGGGTCTTCTTTCTAGCTTGGGGGATATAAGGCCATTTACTTGGTCTCCTGAAATCTCGGTTTCCTCATCTACAAAACTCTAAACACCTCAGAGGGTGGTTGTGAAGTTTATGAAACACACAAATGAACATTCTGGCTAATGCGGAGGACAAGCAAATGGCAGTTATTACTGGGTGCTGATCATGACCTTGGGAAATTAATCACTTTTCCTTTCAGAAGAAAGCTTCTTGTCCTGTTATGTCCTCACCTCTCCTCCCATCCCATCCCTTCTCCTCCTCTTCCTCCCCCTTCTTTCTGTCCTTTTTTGGACAGCCACACCCAATAGTTTTAGGGTGGGGGCTGGCCACACCAGAAAGACCAACGTTATGATTTAGGGTGGGAGCTTTGGGTCACATGGTATTAGTCAACTTAAAGACTGAGTTTATCCATGTGAACAACCAATCAATCAATAATACCTATGTAATGAAGCCTCAATGAAATTCTGGACACAGAAGCTCAGGCGAGCTTCCCTGGATGGTAGAACTCCATGGGTATAGCACACATCCATGTCGGGAGGGTAATGCATCCTGAAGACAGCAGAAACTTCGAGTCTGGGACTCTGCTAGACTCTGCCCTATGTGTCTTTTCTGTTGACTGACTTTAATGTATCCTTTCCCTGTAATAATTGTAATTGCAAACATAACAGATTTCATGGAGTTTGTGAGTCTCCCAGTGAGTTATGGGAGTTTGGGGAAACTCTCGAACATAGTTAGTGTCAAAAGTGAAAGTGGTCTTGTGCGGACTCTTCCCTATAACTTTGTTGTTGGACCCCAACTCCTTGCCTTTGGGGTCTGACATCTTGGGTAGCATTGGCAGTCTGGAAGACTATGCCCTCAATCTCATAGTTTGGCTACCTCCAGATACTGTCCCCACTGTTTCTTACTTTTCCCTCAAAATTTTGAAAAACCTTGATTTATTGTATCATCTTTGTCGTTTCTGGTGATTTCTGGAATAGGAACAAGAAAATAAACAATTTTTGATACTTGTTTGTTTTGAGCTATGGGTGAAATGCAATTGAAATGGTACAGTTTAAATTCCTTCAGTGAGATGTAAAGAAAAGTTTACCCATGTTATTCACATGACTAATTCACTCAACAAACACTGGTGTAGTTCTTGCCATGTACCAGGCATTACTCTAAATCCTGTATGTGCATTAAATCATTCGATGTTGATAATGACCTTTGAGGCACTCAGTCATCGTTATTATTATTCCTATCATTGCACAAGTGAGCTTCTTGATTGTTATTTTTTATTGTTTCAGTTTAGATCTTATACACTGACTTTCCCACATACATACGCACACACACTTTGCATTTTCCAATTCTCCCAGTATGTTTATATTTGAATTTGGGTAAAATCAATGATAAGTGGTTACATTATTATATTCATGCAAAAGCTATTATAGCAGACCCATGTTGTACAGTAAAGACACTCATCTTAAGCTACCTAACATTTTGTTTTTTCCTGGCATTTATAATTACCTTCTTTATTCATTTGTTTTTATTTGTTTGTTTAGTCTTTACGTTCTGATCACTATTCAATCTCAAACTTTCCTTCGGTGGTATAAATTTCCTTTCAGTATGTTCATATATATCATGTATTGTGTGATTTCCATCTTCTTATAGAAATCTTTCTGGGAGCCCTTTGATGTGCTCTAAAATGGACTGGTTGGTCTCTGGGTCTGTGCATGGCTATTGTGTTGGAGTCTCTCTTTATCCTCTTAAGTATCTCTGCTTTTGTGTGGATCTTATTTCTGGATCCTACGTCTTCCTCTTTCTCCATTTACTCCCTCCTTTTGGGAAGCATTGTGTCAGTTATAGTCCAGTCAAGAGGCAGAAAGCACACTAATTATTTTAACAGAGAAGATACCATATAGCGAATTGCTAGTGAACTGAAAAGGCAAAAACCGAAGCATCACAGTGGTGATAACTACAGAAAATAGGCACTACTAATAGCACCGGGGAAATAAAACAACAACTAAGGAGGTTCAGTGGGGGATCCCTTAAGAGCTGGGATCCAGACCTGTGGGGAAAGGAGTATTGTTCAGCTGGTATTGATGCCTCAGGAGCTTAGAGGAGGACTACTGCTGGGGCTCCTTCCTCCGTGCAGTGGGTGAGCACTGGCTGACGCTGTTATATCCGAGGGTTAGCGTGAAAAACCTGCTAACTCAAACCAACTGGTGTTACCAGGGTGAGAACCATTGTTGAGATGAAACTGACAGAAGCAGGAAGCAAACAGCAAGGAACACATCCCTTCTTCCTTTTCCAATCTTGCAATCAATCTCTCTTGTTCGCTTGCCAGTGTCCCCTATTGGCAGAGACTAAGATGAACGCCGCTGAAAAGGCGGAAATACGGTTGCAAAGTCCAGCCCCAGCATGGCAAAGGTGAGCAGAGAAGGGGGAAGGGGAAAAGGGGGAGTCGAAGCTAAAAGACATTAGCTTAGGAACCCTCACCGACATATTCTCCAATAGCTTCCCAAGAAAGAGAGCACAGTGGGAGTGTTTCATTTTGGTATTTTTCATTTTTGCAAATTTTACCTCTATATCTGATTTGGGCATGGGATTCCAGATTGTAAATTATTTTCTCTCAGGGAATGAGTCTGGAAAAGCTCCTCTGTCTTCTAACTTCTGCTGTCATTGCTGAAGTCCAATGTCATTCTCTTCTTGACTCTTTCTTTGCTTGAAGCTGATATTCCTCTCTCAAGCTTACACAATCTTTTCTTTGTAGTCTTCTAAAATTTCATGATGATATGCCTTGGTGTGGGCCTGTTTCATCGTTCTGAGTTGTCGGCTGGTTTAGTCTGGACACTTGTGCCCTTAAGTTCTGAGAAATTTTCTTAAATTATTCTTTCTGTGAGTTACTTCCCTCTGTTTTTTCTCTTTCTCTCTCTCTTTTTTTCCTCACTGCTCTTATTTGGATGTTGGACCACCTAGCACTGTTTTCTAATTTTCTTTCCCCCTATGTTCTATCTTTTTGTCTTTTTGCTGTAATTTCTGTGAGATTTCCCCAACTTTCATTTTCAATACTTTTATTGAGTGTGTCATTTCTGCTCTTATATGTTTAATTTCCACGAGCATTTGTTGTTCTCATTAATGTTCCTTTTTAATAGTGTCTTGTTCTTTTTCCATAGATCTCATATCTTCTCTGTTATTTGTAAGTCTTTTAGTAGTTTTTATTGAAGTGTTTTTGTTTTTTTTCTGCCTAATGTTTTCTCAAATTTGCCTTTGGCTGTTTAACCTAATTAGCACACTTTCTAATTTTAAAAATAAGTCTTGTCTGTAATTTTTTTCACTCTTTAATAGCTATTATTAGTAGTAGCTTCTTTCTTTTTAAAACCAGTCTTGAATTTCTTTCAAAAGCTCGAGCTTAGTGTGAACTTAGCACTCGTATTTTTGTTGGCAAACACATGCAGGAGTCTGCTTGCAATATGTACTCATGTAGTTCTCTTATGCGCAAATAATTCAGGGGTCACATCATGTATGTAACTGCCCATCCCCCACCCCCTAAGGTACTGACATCAGTTAAAGCTGCCATAATATTTTATTAATTTTTGTAATGTTCCCTATCTTGATCTCAAATAATGTTTTTTCCTGGCTGAGAGCCTATGTAAGAGATGTGACCAAAATGTGCCTTGTCATAAACAGGGTGTCTAATGTTCAGCAAGGGACTTACCTCACACACTGATCATCTCTGCCATGTCAGTCTGCACTTTGTAAGACCCGAGAGAAAATATTAGGAGTATGTTGTGTGCTGTCTGGCACCTGATTATTACACTAATAATGTTCCAAGTATATCATTTATCACAGCAGTAATTAACAACAAAAAAACCCTCTTATATGCCACTGAGTTCCCTGAAATCTACTAAATAATCATAGCATAATCGTGGCTTTTCCTCCCAGAAAGGGCCGTTAGAGATCATTTAATTCACTCTCTCCTTTTATGTTTGGGGTCCTGGCATGGGGGGAGTCAATGATGTGCTCCAGATCACGTGGCCGAGGCCTGCGTACTGTGACTACCCGCCTCCCCTATGCACATTGCTGTTCCCGAGGGCAGTGTGAGTTTTCTGGGGTTGGCCACTTGCTTGCACACCTGCAGTCAGGGCCTGTGGGCAGACTCTACTGCATAGCATGAGACACATACAGACTTTCCTCTTCCTTTACAAGCAAAGTTCTTGGAACTGAACTCTGACGTGCCAGCTTGGACCCCACACATTTGCAACACTGGTTGACGGAGCTACCAACTTCACCCCAGGAAGATTCCAGCTCTTCAAAATAAACTGCGTCCAGGCCAACCTATTGGCTAAGTTTTTAAATAATAAATGATCAAGACTTTTCCTGAGTGAAGTCTCAGCTTGACTGGAGCTGTTTTCTTACTACTTGTCTTAAATTGTACATTATGCAGCAATGCTAATGTGGGGACATATGTCACACTTGCAACTTTTCTGGAAACTCTAGATAGACTGGAACACATGCGACCCTACTCATCTTCTCTTTCATTTAACAACCAGAGCTGAAAAGTCTGGCAAAAGACGAGTCCCTATGAGAATTTTGTCAGTCATCTGTGGCTTCTCGTTCTGGGTCTTGTACATAGAACTTTCTGGACAGAAGAAGCAACCCAACAAACTTTAGGGGGTTTATTCCCAACATGATTCCTGGATATGCTCTGCTAGCTTACCCCAAACACTCAGTGGGCAACAGGGGTTGGCTCCAAAGTTCTAGTTCTGTAACTGGCAATGCCAGACTTCTGTTTGTGTCCTGCGTGTTGCTGCGACTGTCCATTTTTGTGGAATAACTGCTCCTCAATACCTAATTCCACGGTTTCTATATATAATTAGAAAGGAGAAAAATCTAAAACAAATATAGCAAGACTGCTTTTTTTGAGCAAATTGTCAATTAATTAATTCCATATGCTAGAAATTGTAATCAACAGCTGCAGCAAGAGCAGCATCTTCTGGATGAACAGAAGAAATGAAAAGGACAGGATGGAGAAAGGGTCTGAGACCTTGATCCATAAGCTTTTTTGCTGTGTATCCAGGGACTGATGTTCATTTCTAGGTTTTGTGCAAGCAATTCTCAGACAGTAAGAGCTGGTCCATGTGTGGAAGAAAAGGAGGAAAGTAATTATATCTATCTTCATATGGGAGATGAAGACGTAAATCTCAGTACCTGCTATATTGCAGAAGAGAGGGGGACAAAGGGCCACCCTCATTCTGTTCCTGTGTGTGCCTTTAGAGAGAACAGCATTGCCAGCAGGAGTTCCTTTGAACATGAATGAATCCATAGGAGGAGACTCCTTTCCTGTAGCATGGATGCATGAGGGTGGCATTGAAACAGAATTGAGAATGGAGGCTAAAGAGGTAAGGCAAGGATTTTGAAGCGTAGCTATGCCAAAGCTGGTACGTGGTTAATTACGTATAATGGTGAGATCACCATTCCCCTTCCTACGACCTTCATTAGCTACAGCCAATCTCCAGCACATCACCTGGGGAAATTTCTGTTTTTTTTCTCATAACACTTATATATATATATATATATATATATATATATATATAATTTCAGAATATTATGGGGGTGCAAATGTTTAAGTTACATATATTACCTTTGCCCTGCCCGAGTCAGAGCTACAAGTGTGTCCATCCCCCCACTGGCAATCACAGCAAAAACAAAAATAAATACATGAGACCTGATAAAATTAAAAAGCTTCTGCACAGCCAAGGAAACTATCATGAGAGCAAATAGACAACCTACAGAACGGGAGAAAATATTCACATGCTATGCACCCAATAAATGGCTGATAGCTAGAATCTACATAGAATTCAGGAAAATCAGCAAGAACAAAATCAAACAACCCCTCTAAAAAGTGGGCAAAGGATATGAACAGAAACTTTTCAAAGGAAATTTCTATTTTTATTCACAATCCCAAGTGTTTGAGAGTTTGAACATACACTTGTGCCTGTGCACGTGCACACACACACACACACACACACACACACACACAGACACACATATTCATCCCGTCCTATCCCCATCCCATCTCCTTCTCTCATTGCAGGGCACTCATTCTCATGGCTTCCACCTTTGGGGCAGGGACAGTGATTCCCCAGCCTTCCTGGTGAGCCCCGCTCATGCTGTGTGGTAGCCATGTGCTCTCTGTCCCTGCGTAGCCACTGCTGAATGATGTGCACAATTCTTCTTAGGGCTGTGACTGTTGTTATTCTTTCATTTGTGTTGCTTCCTATATTCTTTCTTAAATGAACAAAATTTTGGCACGTGGCTTATCTAAAAAAAAAAAAAAAGAAGCTGTTCTGGTTTCCATTTCTAAGAGAATTTTGGCAGTAGAAGGCAAGAGGGCTGGATATTTTACTGCGTTTATCAATCAAACACTGTGCATATGGAAACAGTCCTATCTAGATAAACCCTCAGAGCAATCGCCGTTAGCTTGGATCTGGTGCCCACGTCTGGGTCAGTCAGCCAGGTGAGGGGTCAAACTGTGCTCACACAGAAGTTCCTGTGTTAATTATGTGGATTGAGGAGGAGCTGAAAACACCATAGGTGTCGGCTACACAGTTCAGCGCTATTCAGAGAAGTGCCTTTGGTGCGCTTATTTTCCTTACAACTTTGCTGATTATAGGAAAATAATGTTGCTTCAACTTAGTGTAGAATGGAAGCCACATTTGTGTTTGTGCCTGGGGGATATTTTTGGCTCTAGGACGTTAGGCTCGCATTCTCCTCAGAGTGAGCTCTGATGGCATTAAATGTTGGCCTTTGTGAGGACCAAATACAGATGGATGTTAGCCAACATCATGGTTTGAAGAGTATTGTGTTTCTTCTAATTAAAGGCTCTCAGGCAGCAGCTGGGCTGAGGAAATGCTAGAATCAGAGATCAGCGTCTTACAGTATCGGCTTTTTAGTGAATTCTGAGCTGGGATTCAATGCCACCCATCTTTTTCTGCCACTTGTGAGGCTCATTCCCTCTGCTGTTCCCATTCTAAGAAAAGTGTGGCCAACGTGGCATTCTCGACACAATCCATTCTCCTCAGGACTCCATGAAAACAAAGATTGCCACATTGATATAAACATTTGAAAGCTTCTCATCCCTAACTTGTAGATTACCAGGGTGACTGGTTGATAATTCCTGACTGGCTTTATTATTGTGAGAATCACTGAGAGCAATGCAAAATTCAATCACATTAATAGTAATACCGGCCTTCTATGCTGTAGGGAGAATTTGCATCAATCACATATAGAATCCTAAAAAATATAGCAGGGTTAGGAAGAAATATAGGTGGGGATTCCCAACCACACCTATGGCTTACATACACAGGTAACACAATCACACACCTGAGGAGGAAACGGCCAATCAGAGGCACAGGAATCAACAAGGGGAAAAAAAAAATCAACAAATGGCTTGTGAAAATATTATGTAATATAAAAATTGGTAAATGGTTCATTAGAGATATGAAGGAAAACCTGTGTGAGAAAAAAACAATTAACTAAGGGAATCCAAATTCAGTCTTTGAAGGCATCTGTTTTGTGTATCAATAAAATTCTCAAAAATTGTCCTCTATCAAATAAGAGGAAAGAGAAAATGTTAAAACAATAGGCCAAGATTAAAAGGGAGTTGTTTAGGGTGTAGGAAGAGACAAAAAGAAGGTGGTAATGAAACCTAAATCCTTCACACATTTTTAAGTGGACATCATAAGTTTAAATTGTTGCAAGGCATTTACTTTCTAGTGTATTATGAACATTAAGATTTCAAAACAAAAATTTATCATCACTGCTTAAAATGTGTCCAGTGTAATCTCACTAACTTAATTATTTTTATAATGACCATTATCTACTTTAAAAAGTACATGAACAAGCTCATCTTTAACAGTTGGAAACTGAAAATAGTTCTTCGGATTTTCAGTTTGTCTTTCCTTTCCCTGGAAGATAGCGTAAATTTAAAAAATTGATCATCAAATTTTCAACAGCAGAAATATGACCATACATTTAAATTTAAAATTTGAAAATTTTTCTGTGAGAATACTTGAGATCTATTTTCTTAGAAAATTTCAAGTATACAATGTATTATTACTAACTATAGTCACCATACTGTATGTTAGGTTTCCAACACTCATTCATCTTACAACTGAAGGTTTGCATGCTTTGACTACTATCTCCTCTTTTCCCCACCCACAAGCTCCCAAACTATGTGAGGTGTTGGATATGTTAATTAGTTTGACTGTGGTAATCACTTCACAATGTATACATATACAAAAACAATGTTGTACATCCTAATTATATGCAAATTTTGTTAATCATACCTCAATAAAGCTTGCAAAACTTTTTTTTTCTGTGACCATAGTCTCTAAGTCTCATACAAATTTCTTCTTCTACTTTGAAATATCGTTATAATTATTGCTATCCAACTGATTAAAATTATGTACATATATCACATATTTTGATAGATAGTCATTAACCACGAGAAGTATGATTTTATTGGGAATGCAGTTTTTGATGAGGTAGTGAGGGCTGTTTATCTTTTGGTCTGTCGGATCATATGCTCATGGATGAATATTACTGTTAGTATGAGACATGACTCCACATCCATTCTATTCTTACTTTTTATTTTTATAAATAAAAATGCAGAGAAATTTTGTTCTCATAAATGGGAATATTAGGATTTTTATTATAGGAATGCCATATATTCTCTGAATTCTTTATGACTTGTATACCAAAAGTCACATTGCTACCAAATATCAAAAATTATTTTAATTATCTAACAGCTGATGAATCTGTAAAGTCTTATAATTTTGTTGAAAGCAAAAAGTGAGAAGCCACATGACATGTAACGATATGTGCTACACAGTCACTTGAGTCCCTCATTTTATCAACATCTACATCAAGATTTCAAACTGTCCCTTTAT
The DNA here is from genome assembly GCA_004363605.1 of Indri indri. Lineage (NCBI taxonomy): Eukaryota > Metazoa > Chordata > Mammalia > Primates > Indriidae > Indri > Indri indri. The sequence goes on along the minus strand of RJWJ010003189.1, from coordinate 2,982 downwards.
TTGGCACCCTGGAAGTTTTTAAACCCTGGGCCAATGTACCTGATTTGTTTACTATTGCTGCATAACAAACCATTCCAAAACTTGGAGGCATAAAACAACCATTTTGTTATGTTTGTAGATTCTGTGGTGAGGAGTTGGTCAGGGCATAGTGAGGATGGGTTACCTCTTCTCCTTGATGTCTGGGGCCTCAGCTGAGGAAAATCAAAGGCTTAGATGACTGTCAGGCTGGAGACTGGAATTAGCTGGAAGCTCCTTGTCTTAGTCCATTTGTGCTGCTATAACAGAGAACAAAAGATGGATGATTTATAAACAACAGAAATTTATTTCTTACATTTCTGGGGGCTAAAAAGTTTAAAATCAAGGTGTCAGCAGATTATATGTCTGGTGAAGGCCTTTGTGCTGTGTCCCTACCTAGTGAAAGGGACAGAAGGGAAGAGAAAAGGGAACAAACACTGTGTCCTCACATGGCAAAAGATCAGAAGAGAGCAAACTTACTCCCTCTTATTCTTTTTATAAGGGCCCTAATGCCATCCATGGGAGCTCAGCCCCCCTGACTTAATCACATCTTAAAGGCCCCCATCTCTTAATACTACCACATTGGCAATTCAGTTTTAACATAGGAGATTTGGAGGAAACATAATCATTCAAGTTATAGCACTCCTTTATTTATTCAGTGCCTGAACTGGAATGATGTAAAGGCTGAACTCAGTTGAAACTGTCTATCAAAAGGCCCAAACATGGTCTTTCCATGTGGCTCGGCCTACAGCATCATGGCCTCAGTGTAGTCAGACCTTTTACAGGGCTCAGTATCCTAGTGAACAAAACAGGCTGCATTGCCTTTTATGACCTAGACTTGCAAGTCATATAGCATCCCTTCTGCTGTGCTCTATTGCTTAAAACAGTAATAATCTAGCTCAGATCTAAGGGAACTCCACCTATCGATGGAAGAAGTATCAAAGGACTTGCAGACACTTAAAAAAAACCCCACAGCACTGTATTACAATTTGGATAGAGTGAGAGACATACGTTTCTTTTCTAAAATGGCAGAAGGACAATTGTGAACTAGGAAGTGGTAAAGAAGAGCCTCATGATGTCTTGTCAGTATGTTTTTTCCTGGGCAGATCAATTTAGGAAACTTACATGTTGAGAATCTATAAATTGATTGATTCCTTTAAAGCTATCCATGCCCATAGACACATTGAGAAGTCTTTCTATACCACCAGGGGTGTGTGTGTTTCGGTTTGAAGATCACTGCTGCAGGATTCAGTTTTGGAAAAGTTGATTTAGATGTATTCTGGTAAAATGTATGAGTTATATGAACATCTCACCATCAAATGAAAGCAACAAACATTATAAATAATAATGACACAAAAATTGCCTTAAAATAAAGTCAGAAAGAAACATGATGTATTAATAGAATTTCTCTTCTGAAATACCAAAAACTGGAGGATAGCACAATGCTGACTATAGGGCTTAAAGGGAAATGGTTGATATTCAAGAATTCTGTACTCAGAAAAACTTCATATGTTAAAGGATAAGATAAGAAAAAGCTCAGGAAATAGATCATTTACATATGTTCCTAGAATAAACGAACAGCCCAAAACACTAATGGAAGATGCACTTCAACTAATCAAGAGAGAATAAATTAATAAAATCTCAAGAATTAGGAGTGATGGCTTTGGTGATGGCTGCATAACTTTTGGATATTCCTGAATCACCACATAAAAACAGAACAGGTAGACAGCAAAACAAAATCCATGAGTATCATTTACAAAAAGCTAGGTGACAAAGTATCTCCACAAACTAAATATAAATGAATGACGACAAACTAGTACAGCCACAAGAGTACATGTTATCCATCTGTGCTAAAGAAAGCAGAGGGACCTGTGAGTGGGAGAATGCATAGCCCGTTTTTCACTGGGAACCAAAGTATATTATTTGAGAAAGTAGATAAGTCTGGGAATACTTTTGCCATTATAGTAGTTGGTGAGTGTGAGGGGCTCACTAGAGGCTTAAAGTAGCTGAAGCAGTGCACCCCCATGAAATCTCAAAACTGACTCACCAGGGCTCCCTTCAGGATAGGGCTCCATACCAAGGAGAAACTTCTGGGATGAGAAGTTTAGAGGCAACAGAGCCAGGAATGTTTAGAAAATAAGTCACTATATTGAAAAATACTATACAAAAACAACAGAAAAGATTGTTCTGTGAAGTTAGAAGGGCTCTCTGAACCATTCTCCTTCTAAAAGTCAAAGAGAACTAAATTCACATAAAAGTAAGCAACAGAAAATTACTGAGACCAAATCTCGTGCAAAGATATTATAGGAAAAAGAGATTAAGAAGTGGAATAACATCCTTGTAGACAATTAAGTCATGTCCGAAGGATATGTTCAAAAGAAAAGAAAAGATAAAACTGTAATGGATTACTTCAAAACCAACCAAAAGAATTAAGAAAATAATATAGATATGAAAAAACAACATGAATCAGAATTAGAAAACCTAAGAAATGAGATGATGGAATTCAGTGAAGAATTAAAAATACAGGAAAAAGTCATTTTAGAAATAACTAAACTAGAAGGAAAACAAGAATAAATAAACACAACAAATATGTATCTTAAGTGAAATAGAACATAAAAAAGAGGAAACATCAGAATCAAGAGTAAAAAAAAAAAAAAGACAAAAAAGGGCTTGAGAGAAAGTGACAAATACTGAAGATAGGAAAAGAAGACCCAAAATACTGATAATAGGAGTCACCACCAGCAAAGGGAAGCAAATGAACAGAATAATAATGAGGCCTATAATTCAAAGATACATCACTGAAATAAAGTAATATTTGAAATAACTTATTGAAAGAGCACATTGTATATCTAAGAAGATGACCAACGCCAAGACATATTCTGGTAAAATTATTGGACATTAAAGAAAAAGAAATTCTTTCAGAGTCTAGGCAAAGATAGCAAATAACTTACAAAAGAAATATGATCA
>RJWJ010003188.1:0-89567 GCA_004363605.1 Indri indri | reverse complement strand
TCCTGGGATAGCCTTTCACCAAGACAGTGCACCAACCGAGGCAGCAGAATAATTGGGGCGGGGCTGGGAGGGCTGGAGTTCCTACACACACACTCTCTCTCTCTCTCTCTCTCTCTCTCTCTCTCTCTCTCTCTCTGTGTGTGTGTGTGTGTGTGTGTGTGTGTGTGTGTGTGTGTGTGTGTCTGGGAGTGAGTTTAAAAGTAGCCCAAGGCTCCACGGAGCAGGATCTGGGCTTTCCCAAAGGCCCTGCAGGGACGAGCTGGTGCCTGAACCACTTTGCAGGGGGTGCCCTGGCAGCTGGCCAAGGGGACCCCTCAGCAAGACCTGGGTCAAGAGAGTCCCAGGGAGATGTTTGCTCCCCGCTGCGGTGGAGCCGTGCCCGCACGCTTCCAGGCAAGTCCGCAGTGTGTTTCCTGAGCCGCTGGGAAGCCTCTCTCTCCCACTTTACAGATGAGGACCAGTCTCAGGGAAGAGAAGTGACCTCTCGAAGGTCCTACCACCTGAAAGTGAGGGAACAAGGGCTGTCGTCCAGCCTGTCCCACATCAGCACTGGGTCCTGAGGCTTCTGCCACCTCAAACTGAGGCTTAAGGAAGATGCGGAGAAAGGATGCGGGTTGTGGACTGCGCAGCCGACCCACGCCAGACACAGCCTGTCTTCGTCAGCTCCTCCCTCCTTCCTGCTGGGTGCGTCCAATAGCCACCAAGCTCTGGCCATTCTTCCCCGGGATTTCCTCACTGCCCACCCACCCGCATCGCCGCCTCTGGCCACCATTGTCTCTCACCTGGGAAGAAGGCCGTGGCCTCCTCCGGGTCTCCTGCTTCCACTGGTGCCCCGTCGAGCCAGCCTCCAAGCTCTGGCCAGACTGATCCACCCATACAGTGGCCTACACCAGCCATAGCTCCCCATCATCCATAGGTAAAGTCCAAGCTCCTTATCCCCTTGCGACCTGGCACCTGCCGTGCCAGCAGCCTCGTGCAGAGCAGCAGCAAGATGCCGTTTATGGAGTAAGAACTCTGCCAGACACAGTTCCAGCAGTTTTCATGCCCTCTCTGCCGCCGCCACACTCCATTCGTCTCTGTCACAGAATTACTGCAGTCCCAAATTTCCCTGTGTGTCTTGTCCTTTGCCGTCTCCTCTGCCTGGAGCACTCACTTTTCCTATCCCCACCTGACAAACTCCTTCCTGGTTCTCTGAAGAGCCTTTCTGTGCTGCTGCAGGGCGGCTGCCCATGCACAGCTCTCGCCTGTGTTCTCTTCCTGGGCTACCCCCTGGCTGTGCTCCAGAGCCTGCCTTCCAGAGCCAGGTGAAGGGACTCACCCACAGGACAAGTCACTGACAGGCACGGGACTGGAGCTCATGTCCCAAGCTCAATGACCAGGTCTCTTCCTGCTTGTGGAAGTGTGTCAGTCAGCTACTGCTGAGCAGCAGACCAATGCGGAACTCAGTGGCTTCAAACAGCAGCATTTTTCATTGCTGCTGAGAGCGTGGCTGCAGTCCCTCTGTACCCGTGGCCAGCACGGCCCTGCTGCTCTTAGCAGAACCCCTGCCATATTTGGGGTTGGCTCCCATAGGCTGGGCTAGGGAGGCTAGGGATGACCAAGCCCTCCTCCACGTGGCTAATCCTCCAGCAGGCTAGCCCAAGCTGGCTGCCATCTCAGGGGAAGGATTCCAAAAGTGGGAGCAGCTGCTGCAAGGTTTCCCGAGGCCCAGGCTCAGAACTGGGGCTACCTTAGTGACACAGATGCCACCGCGCATGGGGAGGACCTGCCCAATCACATAGCAAAGAACATGGGCTCAGGGAGGGAAATAACTTCCCAAAACTGGACCACAGGACTAGTGTGGAGACATCACATCAGCAGGAGAGCGCCTTCACCCTGACGACTGGCAGGGACACCGCAGCTGTGTCGTGTGGACCCCTCCGGCCTCGGCTTCCCGCCCTTCCCAACAGCCGTGCAGTCCCGGCTTCAGTCTTACCTTCCTCTGCGCCACCCATCAGCAAGTCCCGCTGACTGGACCTCACACTACGCCCAGATCCGACCTCGCGTCTGTCTGCACAGCCACCGGCCATTTGCGTGGCTGAGTCTGGCAGGCTTCTCGCCACACCTGCTCCTCTTCCTCTGGGCCGTGTGCCTGGATTCTGGACCATGGAGTTGAAGTGGCGTGCTTGACTTCCTGGCCTGTCAACGCCTCCCCACTCCTGGCCTTACAAGGGCTTAGCACGGCCACCCAGGGGCCGTGGGCTGTGGGCTGCAGAGCCACGGAAGGGCGGGCCCTGGGTCCCTGAATGGCCACCTGGAGGAGAGCCACCTGCTGATCGGGAACACCCTCAGGCAAGCAATGCATGTCCGCTGTGGAAAGCCACTGCGGTCTGGGAGCTCCCCTGTTACAGTGCAGAGCCCCTCCCTCACTAGGCTCCAGCCCCCTGGCCTCCTTCTCTTTCTGTTCTTCCAACAAGCCAGGTTCTGCCTTGCCTTCTGGGCCTTTGCACATGCTGTTCCCTCTGATTATCACATTGCAGGCTCTTTCTTGTTAATAGGACTCAACTCAAATGCCAACACTTCAGGATATACCTTCAACCACCTTGGCTCCCAGAATCCCCCATCCACTGTTTTGTTTCTTTGTGGCTCTCATCACTATCTGAAATGGTATTTCTCATTTATTAGAGGCTATACAATATAGTTATATAGAACATGGACCCGGGAGCCAGATTCCCTGGATTCAAATCTAGCTCTATTTACAGGCTGTGTTGTTTAGGGCAAGTAACTTAACCTCTCTGTGCCGGTATTTCCTCATTTGTGAAATGGGAGCAGTAATAGGATTATCACAGTGATCGAACGAGTTAACACATGTAATTGCTGAATGCCGGCCTGGAACACTGTGAGGATGTGAAAGTGTGAGCTTTGTGTATTCATGTGGTCATTAAGTTTCATGAGAGCAGGACTTTGTCTGTTTTTGTGGCTGCTGGGTCCTCAGTGCCCAGCACACAGTTGGGGTTAATAAATATTTGTTGAATAAGAATGAATGAGATCTGGAGCCCATTCCCAGACTCACCAGGCCCCCAGCCTGGGCCCAGGCGGGTGTCTGAGTAGAGGACCTGCAGGACAAGCTGAGGGACAGGGCCGGTGGGGGTGTGGGCACAGGCACATCTGCCCCATTGACAAGCCGGCCACTGGTTGCCACGGCAATGCTCCTGGACCCAGAAGAATGTGCTGGAGACAAAGGGAGAGCTCAGCAGCCACCCCCAGCTCAGCCCCCGAGATGGCGAGCCGCCCCAGACCCAGAACAAGTGTCACACCGCGCACGCGCATGTGCACGTGTGAGAGCACACACACGCACACCCCCACAGTCACTGAGCAAGGGACCCAGAGGGAGGCACACAGCCAAAGGAGAGACCCGCCACTCACAAAGGGAAGTGCAAACCGCACTCCAGACAGACCTCCGGACGACAGGCTCCGAGAGACACACAGGCCACCCCAAGGGGTACGGGTCACACTCACATTGTATACACCGTCCAGACACAAGCCACAGACCGGGGCTCAGGGGAGGCCTAGGCAAACCTGTCCCACCAGGGGGGCCATGGCTTGACATTCACCGTTCACCCGGAGACCCTGGCACCTGCTCGGCGGCAGGCCGAGCCCCAGAGTGTGTGCGTGTGTGCGCGTGTGTGTGCCCGCGTGCCGGGTGCGGGGTGGAGGGTGGACTCGGGATAGGCAGGGCGGAGGAAGGCCCAGTGCCACCTCCCTCGGGAGGCCCCCCTCAGGCAGGAAGTACCAGAGTATGAAGAGAAACAACCTCTGAGGTCCAAGAAACCTCCCTCTGAGGCTCGAGCCCCGCCTCGCGGCGCAGCCGGAAGGACCTGTCCGCTCACAGCTCCGAGCCTGGGGTCCTCACGGGGCAAGGGCGGCGCCTCCCCAGCGCGGTGGGATCAGAGAGCAGCTGGGAACGCCTGCCATTGACCAACCGCGCCTGCCCGGCCTCAAAACTGCAAGCCAGGTTTGGCCCGACCCCATCGGATGCCGGGCGGGCGCCAGGACCTGCCGCCGCTGCTGCCTGCAACAGGCCTTAGACAGCAGCTCTCAGAGCGAGGCCAGGACCTCTCTCAGGGGATCGGGAGGTCAAAGGCCACAATATCTCACAGCAACAGGAAGATATTTGCCTTCGACACGCATACTCTCGCAGGCGTACAGCGGAGTCTCCCAGAAGCTACGCACCGCGTGGCACTGCGGCGGACTGAACGCAGTGGCAGGTGTGAGAAACCAGCTGACTTCTACGGAGCCACGCAGTACAGACAGTCAAAAATGTAAAACAAGCCCATTCTTTTCACTTTTATTTTATTGGTTTTAGAACATAGAGCTATTTTTCATTAAAAATACGTTATTTATGAGAACAGAATAAGTTCGTTAACATTTTCAAATGTATTAATACATGCATATTTAATGTTTTCACAGATTGATTTCTATTACCGTGTATTATTGTACTATGTGTATTTCTATTACAATATTTCTAATATTGATGCGTGTGACCTACACAATCACCACAGCTCAGGGTCTGTAATAATTTTTCTAAATGTTGCAGGGTCCTCAGGTCCAAACGTTTGAGAACTACTGCCTTAGACACGCTGCTCGCCCAGATCCAGTAAATAATAAAATAGGGAGCATACCGGGAGCTTACTGTGCCCCGGGTGCTGTTCGGAGCGCGGGGAGAGGGTTGTCACATGAATGGAGACTCCAGCCCTGCAGGTCGGCGCTATTCAGACAAAGGGAAGCCGCGGCCGAGTCTCCAGCAACGTGAGGAGGTCGGGAGCTGGCGAGTGGCCCAGGCAGGGTCAGACCCAGGGGTCTGACTCGAGCCTGCCCCACTCCAAACCCCCCCTCATCTTGCCCCCGCTGTGCCATGGGCTGCCAGATACAATGCAGGATGTCCAGTTAAGTTGGAATTTCTGGTAAATGACAACAACAAACTTTAGTACAGGTGTGCCCCAAATATCGTACGGGACATACTTGTACTAAAAATCATTCATTATTTATCTGAAACGCCAATGTCACTGGCGTCTAAATTCTCATTTGCTAAATCTGGCAACCCTAACTGTGTCAGGCCTGCTCTGGGTGCCGAGCAAGGTGGGTGGGCCCCCCACAGCACCACCCGGCCACTTCCAGCTGTGCACCCTGCGGCCCGCGCCTCCCCGCTCGGGTGTGCACGTGGAGGCGGTGTGGTCCCTCTCTCTAGGGCAGAGAGGGAGGCAGGGCAGGGGCTGAGCTGCTGTGGTGATTATGGGCACTTTTCTTTCTGGCAACACTGTCCCCCGAATTCAGAGTCTCCCCTTAGAGCCAGTGAAGCCTACTTTGAGACAGTGTCCCCCACCTCCACCCACTCTGCCATCACCTAGAGGCGGCCTTGTCGTCCTTCTGCCTCCTGCACCCTGGTGACCAGGGAGAACTGTGTTCTCTGCAAACTCGCTCTGACCCTCCCTGGGGATGAGGGTTCTCAAGGAGGGCAGAGCTGGGCAGTTTCCATTGGACAACAGGATCCTGAACATCTGCAGATTCTGGGGCTCCCCTGCCACAGTGACACCCATTTTACAGACAAGGAAACTGAGGCTCGGCTCCTAGGATGTATCATTTACACTTAACTAGGTGCCAGGCAGCTCCACCCTGAAATGCCAGGCCTTCTCTCCACAGGGACATCTTCTGATGGTCTGCACCTGCGGCCGCACACCTGGACCAGGGCAGAGAGGTGACCTACGGCAGACATTCTGATGCGGCCGTTGTTGCTGGGAGGCAGCCAGGGCCACGCGTCTGTCAGGGACATGGTGGGAAGTCATGAGCACTCCAGCGGACTTTTTCACTTAATATGTAATTACTTCCTGAAGTAAAATCCTTTCCCCACCAGCCCGGCCCCCTCGCTGCTGTTTCTTTTTGTTGTTATTGTTTCCTTTGACCTCTGAAAGGATGGGCGATGAATGTGTCTAGGCACCAACTGCAGGCCAGGAAGGCCCAGGGTGGCAAGAATCTCCGCAAAGTGTGCTCCGGAGAGAGCCTGGACTGGAGACTAGACAGGGCAGGAGAGTCCTTAAGAGCGTAGGGTTTGGGTTCACACGCTGTGAGCTGTGTGATCCTGGGCAAGTTGCTTAACCTCCCTGGGCTTCAGCCTCGTCATCAATTACCGAGTACCAGGGTATGCCAGGTGGTATTCTAAGCATTTCACACACCTCTCGTGTAATCCTCACAGTAACTCCATGAGGTCGGTACTGTCATGGGCCTTGGCGTATTAGTTTGCCAGGACCACTGTGACAAAGTACCACACGCTGCGGGGCTTAAACAACAGAAATCTATTTCCTCCCAGCTCTAGAGGCTGGGAGTCCAAAATCAAGGCGTTGGCAGGGTTGGTTCCACCTGAGGGCTGCGGGGAGAATCCCTGGCTTACGGAAGGCCGCCTTCTCCGGCGTCTCTGCGCCCCGTCTTCCGGCGTGCGTGCTTCCTGACCATGCTACTCCCCTGCCAGGGATCTCTGCGTGTATTTCTATGTCCGAGTTTTCTCTCTTATAAGGCCACCAGGCATGGCGATCAGAACCCACCCTAATGACCTCATTTTAACTTTATCTCTAAAATGACCCTATCTCCAAATAAGGACACTCTCTGAAGTACCGAGAGTTAGAAACTCAATTTATGAATTTTTTGTAAGTGGCCCAACTCAGCCCACGCATCTGGTAGACATGAGGAATCTGCAGCAAAGAAAAACGTGGCTGGTCCAAGGTTATACACACTTCAGAAGCTTACAGACAGGATTCAAACCCAGCCCCCTCTCAACCACTCCACGGTATTGCCAGTTCAAAACCGAACCAAGAATTTCTACCTGACAGGGCTGTGCTGGGGACTAAACAGCACGAGCTACATAAGGAGTTTGGAACAGACCTGGTGCAGAATAAACGCCAGTTATCCATGGTCTGCCATGTCTGGGTTCAAATTCTTCCCTGACCTCTTATGCTTTGTGGCCAGGCGATGGGGCGGGAGGGGGGCTTTGTCCTCTGGACCTCGGACTTCTTGTCTGTGATGCGGGATGGGTACCAACCCTTCCCCAGATGCCCACAGCCAGGCTCCGACAGGCTCGCACCTGCTGCCGAGCACCCAGACTGCACTGCTGCGTGACTCGCTCCTCCTCCTGCCCAGTTGCTGGCCCTCCTGGAGGTCCAAGGCTCTCTGGATCTTGTGATTCCACCTTGCCGTAGCCTCCCTCAGGGCATAGTGAAGGCTCTGACACAGAAGACCCATCAGACTGGGTTGGCAGCAGGGCAGAGGGAGGAAAGAATAATAGTCAAGTTTAATTCAGGTGAGCAGGGCACAGAATCACTGGGGACATCTGCCTCTGAACAAGACGAAGTCACAGGGGCTAAATTTAGCCTCTTGCCTGAAACAAAGGAAACAAACAAAATGCATGAAACAGTGATTTTCAAGGCACTCGGTTTCAGGCAACAAAGGATGTCATGATCACCCAGTTACAGCCTTGAGAGCTTCCAGGTAGTGGCACAAGGACGGGAAGCCACCCAGAGCCCAGAGAACTCCAAGGAGTCCAGAAAGAACAAGGCAGCTATGGTTCAGAAGTCAGAGTGCTGAGAACAGAGAGAACCCCAGAGACCTGCAGAGGGTCCCCCTTGAGTAAGTGGCAGAGCACCGGTTGGTGCACATGTGTGAGGAAACCTGTGAGGCCAGGGGAAGAATCATCTGAAAGGATTAGAGAGAAGATTGCCTGTCATCTCACAGGGCTGGGGACAGTACCTGCTTTCATCAGCCAAGACGGAAAGTCTTACAATCACCAGCAGCAGGTCAACTCCCTTGGAAGGTTTTGCCGCAATGGGGGCTGGTAGGGGTGGGTTAGTACTAGCCTGGGCACCTGAGGACGTTCCAGACCTCCCTACGAAATCATAAGAGAAAAACCCCAAAGAACCACACTGTTTCCAAGTAATTAACTGCATCTCTGAATAAAGCTCAAGAAGATTCATAAGAACACAAAAATATCCAGCACCCAACAAGGAAAAATCCACAATGTCTGGTATCCAATCAAACATTACTAGGCATGCAAAGAGGCAGGAAAATATCACCTGTGATGAGAAGAAAAATAAATTCATCAAAATTTATTGATGAATTGGTCTGTGCCAACCGAGAACTGGTACAGACGTAGAATTAGCAGAGAATGACGTTAGAATCATTGATCATTGTTGTAACCATGTGCCCTATGTTCAAAAAGTGAAGTTGAAGGAGGGGACGGGTATTTGCATACACAAAGAGTGCAATGCGCACCATCCGAGGGATGGACACGCTTGAAACTCGGACTTGGTGGGGAGGGGGGAGGCAAGGGCAGCATACATAACCTAAACATCTGTACCCCCATAATATGCTGAAATAAAAAAAAAGTGAAGTTGAGATACGTAAGATATTTTTTTTATTTCAGCATATTATGGGGGTACAGATGTTTAGGTTACGTATGTTGCCCTTGCCCCCACGCAAGTCTGAGTTTCAAGTGCGCCCGTCCCTTGGATGGTGCACATTGTACTCTTTGTGTATGCATATACCCGTCGCCTCCTCCCCCTCCCCCCTCCCCCCTGCCCGACATCCAATAGATGTTATTCTTATATGTGCACTTAGGTGTTGATCAGTTAATACCAATTTGATGGTGAGTACATGTGGTGCTTGTTTTTCCATTCTTGGGATACTTCACTTAGTAGAATGTGTTCCAGCTCTATCCAGGAGAATACAAGAGGTGCTATATCACCGTTGTTTCTTAAAGCTGAATAGTACTCCATGGTATACATATACCCCATTTTATTAATCCACTCATGTATTGATGGATACTTGGGTTGTTTCCACATCTTTGCAATTGTGAATTGTGCTGCTATAAACATTCGGTTGCAGGTGTCTTTTTTATAGAGCGACTTTTGTTCTTTTGGGTAGATGCCCAGTAATGGGATTGCTGGATCATATGGTGCTTCTACTTGTATTCTTTAAGGTATCTCCATATTGCTTTCCACAGAAGTTGCACTAGTTTGCAGTCCCACCAGCAGTGTATGAGTGTTCCTATCTCTCCGCATCCACGCCAACATTTATTGTTTTGGGACTTTTTGATAAAGGCCAGTCTCACTGGAGATAAGTGATATTTCATTGTGGTTTTGATTTGCATTTCCCTGATGATTAGAGATGTTGAGCATTTTTTCATATGTTTTTTGGCCATTATTCTGTCTTCTTTTGAAAAGTTTCTGTTCATGTCCTTTGCCCACTTTTTGATAGGATTGTTTGATTTTTTCTTGTTGATTTTCCTAAGTTCTAAGTAGATTCTAGTTATCAGCCCTTTATCAGATTTGTAGCATGCAAAAATTTTCTCTCATTCTGTAGGTTGTCCTGTTTGCTCTTGTGACAGTTTCTTTGGCTGTGCAGCTTTTTAATTTGATCAGGTCCCATTTATTTATTTTGGTTGTTGCTGTGATTGCCTTTGGGGTCTTCTTCACAAATTCTTTGCCTAGGCCAATGTCTAGAAGAGTATTTCCAACATTTTCCTCTAGAATTCTAATAGTTTCACTCCTTAAGTTTAAGTCTGTTACCCAGCGTGAATTAATTTTTGTCAGAGGTGAAAGGTGTGGATCCTGATTCAGTCTTCTACTTGTGGCTATCCAGTTTTCCCAGCACGATTTATTGAATAAGGATTCTTTTCCCCAGTGTATGTTTTTGTCTGCTTTGTCAAAGATTAGATGGCTATATGAGGATGGTTTTATATCTGTGTTCTCAGTTCTGTTCCACTGGTCAATGGCTCTATTTTTGTGCCAGTACCAAGCTGTTTTGATTACAACAGCCTTATAATAAAGTTCGAAGTCTGATAAATTGATACATCCCATTTTGTTTTTATTGCCTAGAATTGTTTTTGCTATGTGGGGTCTTCTCTGGTTCCACACGAAGCGTAAAATTATTTTTTCTCTATCTGTGAAAAATGATGTAGCTGTTTTAATAGGGATTGCACTGAATCTATAGATCACTTTGGGTAGTATGGACATTTTAACAATGTTGATTCTGCCAACCCACGAGCATGGTATGATTTTCCACCTGTTTACATCCTCTGCTATTTCCTTCCTCAATGTTTCATAGTTCTCCCTGTAGAGGTCTTTTACCTCCTTGGTTAAATATATTCCTAGGTACTTTATTTTCTTTGTCGCTGTTGTGAAGGGAATTGAATCTTTGATTTGGTTCTCGGTATGACTGCTATTGGCGTATGTGAAAGCCTCTGATTTGTGTATATTGATTTTGTATCCTGAGACTTTACTGAATTCATTTATCAATTCCAGGAGCCTCTTCATTGAATCCTTGGGGTTTTCTAGATATAATGTCATGTCATCAGCAAATAGTGAGAGTTTGATCTCTTCCGTTCCCATTCGTATGCCTTTAATTCCACTCTCTTGCCTGATTGCTGGGGCCAGGACTTCCAGCACTATGTTGAATAGAAATGGAGATAGTGGGCAACCTTGTCTGGTTCCAGTTCTAAGTGGGAATGCTTTCAATTTTTCCCCATTCAGTATGATGTTGGCTGTGAGTTTGTCATATATGGCTTGTATCATTTTTAGGTAAGCCCCATCTATGCCTATTTTGTTAAGCGTTCTTATCATAAACAGGTGTTGAATTTTGTCAAATGCTTTTTCTGCATCTATTGAGAGAATCATATGGGTTTTGTTTTTGCTTCTGTTTATGTGGCGAATTATGTTTATAGATTTGCGTCTATTGAACCATCCCTGCATCTCTGGGATGAAGCCCACTTGGTCATGATGGATTATTTTGTAAGATATTTTTAAAAGCCTTCTAGAGATGAAAACTATGAAGTCTGAGATGAAGAAATATACTGGACAAGGTTAACAGCAGATTAGACACTGTAGAAGAAAAGATTAGCAATTCGAAGGCATAGCACCAGAAACTATCCAACATGAAAAACACAAAGAAAAATTAACATTTTTCAAAAATGAAAAGTGCATCAGTGACCTATGAGACAACTTCAAGCAGCCTAACATGCAGGTAATTGGAGTCTGGAAAGGAGAAGGGGTGAGGGGGAGAGAAAAAATATTTGAGGAATTAATGCCCAAAATGTTCCAATTCTAAGGAAAACTATTAATAGAAACCCACAGAGCCAAGAACTCAACAAACCCCAAGCATGAGAAACACAAAGGAAACCACACCAAGGCACAGCATAATCAAATTGTTCAAAACCAGTGATAAAGAGAAAATTTTAAAAGCAGCCAGAGGGGAAAAAAAGACATGTTACTTTTGTAGATACACAACGGCTGAAAGAATTCCTCACCAGCAGACCCACACTACAAGAAATTCTAAAGAATGTCCTTTAGGCAAAAGGAAGATGACAGCAAGTAGGAACCTGGATTTATATAAAGGAGTGAAGAGCTTTGGAAATGGCAGCTCTGTAGGAAATATAGGAGATGGTTTTGTGTTACTGAAATATCTTCAATAATAATTGACAGTTTAAACAAAAATAACAGCCTGTCGTAGGGGTTAGCATTAAGATGCAGAGAATGAGCACAGAATGGTGAAATCACCTGTCTGCACAGCAGCGAAGGTGGATGTGAATCCAGGCTTTAAGAGTTTGGTTTTATTTTTGGTGGACAAAAAAATATAATAGTTACAAATACAGTTGACCTATGAACAGCATGGGGGTTAGAAGCACTGACCCCTCTCACAGGTGGAAATCTGCATATAACTTTGACTCCCCAAAAACTTAGCTACTAAGAGCCTACTGTTGACTGGAAGCCTTGCCAAGAACATAATCAATCGATTGACACGTTTTGTATGCTACGTGTTATATACTGGATTCTCACAATCAAGTAAGCTACAGAAAAGAAAATGTTGTTAAGAAAATCCTAAGGAAGAGGAAATTTAGTTACTATTCATTAAGTGGATGTGGATCACCATAAAGGTCTTCATCCTTGTCGTCTTCATGTGGAGTAGGCCGAGGAGGAGGAGGGACAGGAGGGGTTGGTCTTGCTGTCTCAGGGGTGGCAGAGGCAGAAGAAAATCTGAGTGTAAGTGGACCCTCGCAGCACAAACCCGTGTTGTTCAAGGGTCAACGGTACACGGCTATATTTACATATGCATATATACACATAAATATGCCTAGAGAAGCAATCTGTTCATGTGGAATTGGCCTGGAAGGGTACGCACATTGGTTTTCCCTCCTGGTGGTCTTACGAGTTTTGTATTCTTTTCGCTTATCTGTATTTTGTAATTTTACTGCATACTGATATGGTGCACAAACTTTAACTTGCTTTGGGAAGAATAAAGACTGCGGTTTCAGTGCGGTGTAGGGACTGTTTTTACCACCCGCTTCTTTTCTTATCCAGTTGTAACATAGGTCTCCACAGGGCCTCTGCTCAGGAAGCCCTGAGGCTGTATGACTCTCACTCGGAAATGTCCTGACCCACAGTCCTGGAGGCCCGGGGTCCACAGCAACCAGCAGGACCTCACTCCAGCCTAGCCCTCAGCTGCCTCTTAGGTGTCACCAACTAAATAATGGTACAAGAAATATAGCATCAAAACTAAAAATACAAAGCAACTCCTCCAGGCTCCCTCAGTGTGCCAGACGACACAGTGGTCCCCAACGGTGGCTGCATGTCAGCTCAGCACGGAGCTTCCTGGACCCCACACCTACCCCAGAACAGTGATGAAATCGGGCTGGGGAGCAGCCGAGGCCGGGGACTTGACCTCAGTAACTGTCCTTCTCCCTGGAGCCCTGCAAGGTGGGTATTATTCATTCCCAGGCTACAGGTGACAAAACAAGGCTCCGAGAGAGCTTGAGTTCTGGCTTGTCCCAGTAATGCAGCCAGACAAGGGCAGACCAGGTTTGACCCTGTGCCCTGCTGTGACACCACACACTGTCCCACCAGACTCCTTACTCCCCACACAGCTGAATCTAGACTCACCATTTTCTGTCAAAATTGTTCTGCCTCCATGTTCAAGATTTCAGAGAATGGCTCCTTCTCCAGACTTTCAGCAGCCCAAAGACCCCTCAACTTCACCCTTGGTTCCCCCTTTTCCTCCCAGCCCTAACATCCAATCAGTCACCAAGTCCTGCCAATCTCACCTCCAAATCTGTACCCCCTCCCCCCGAGGCCACTGTCATCGCCTGCTCAGGCGTCAGGAGTCTTCTCCCAGGACTGTGGCCTGGTGTCCCAGCTCTCCGAACCACATCCCTGCTTGGGCTCCCCTGGCTGCTGCACCTCTCTCCCCATGGGATGGCAGCTCCTGTTTACTCCTGCCTCTCCCACTGAACTGGGGACTCCTCAAGGACAGGGGCCATATCTGATCCTGCACCAAGGCCCCAGCACCCGGCATAGACAGGGCACACTGTAGGTACTAATAAATGCTTTCTGAATGAACAAATGAATTCAGTAAATGATGGAATGACTGAATTACCAATTCACTAATGACCAGGCCTTTTCCTTCTTCCCCACTGGGCTCTGAGGATTCAAAGTTAAGGATTCTTTTTTTCTGCTCTGCATGCTGAGCTCTCAGCACCTGCCTCATCTGATCTGGCCCTAATAAATGTTTGTTGATTGACTAACAGAATGGGCCATTGCACATGCTGCCCCTCTCTCTGGAATGCTCTTCCCCAAGACATCCCCATGGCTCACCCTCTTGCCTCCTGAAGTCTTTACTCAAATGTCACCTTCCCAATGAGGCCTGACCACCCCGTTTGGAACGGAAAGCACCTGCTCCCTTCCAGGACTCCAGCCTCCCCTCCCCAGCTCTGCTGTTTCTACCCTCCCACTCACCACACCAGTCACTTACTTACTATATTGGCTGC
Source organism: Indri indri (assembly GCA_004363605.1). Lineage (NCBI taxonomy): Eukaryota > Metazoa > Chordata > Mammalia > Primates > Indriidae > Indri > Indri indri. The sequence continues at coordinate 75,727 of RJWJ010003188.1, read as the reverse complement.
TTATCGTCCGTGTCCCCACCACCACCAGAATAATAATTGCTTTCAACACAGAGCTCTTTGACTCCTTTGTTTTGTGCAATTTCCCCAGTGCCAAAAACAGTGCCTAGCACAAGTGTTCGGTGAGCACTCGTTGAATGAGGGAACAGCTCTTGCTCTGCCGACTGCTCTCTCATCTGGGGCCAACTCCTCAATCCCTCTGAGCTCCTGCATGCCCATTCTTAAAACAACAATAGCAACAACAATAATAATAACAAAGAAGGTTGGATGGTATGGCAGTCATTGGCTGTGCTCACGAATATTCTGCCTCTCCAAATTCCAGGCACACAGTGGGGCTGTGCCTCTTGCCCCCTTGGGGTTAGGCCTGTGACTTGCCTTGGCCAGTTTGAATGGAGGGGGAAGTGGTGGGTCTCACTGCCAGGTGGGCACTTTAAGAGCCAGTGTGCAACACATCGCTCTCTTCTCCCCCTGCCAGTGACTGCCAGTGTCCCAGTGGTGGCTGCTCTGTCAGCCTGACTCCCGCGAGGATGGCTCGGAGCAAAGCCACAGCTTTCTGAACATGGAGCATGAATGAGAAATGAACTTTTGTTGTATTAAGCCACTGAGATTTGGGGCCTTTTGCTACTGCAGCGTTACTGAGCCTCTCCTGCCTGATGCTGACAGAATAAGCTCTGTGGGCCGGACAGATCTGATTCTGCAGTCCTCGTTTGCGTGTTACCCCGAGAGCTCGCTCCCCTTGGAACCGGGACAGGGAGGACCTGCAAGAATGAGAGTGACCGTGGCTTATCCATACTGTGTGCTTACCACCCGCCGATTGTCCCTTTTATGCTCAGGACAACCCGGTGAGGAGGTGCTCCTCTCGTCCTCTTGGAGGTGCAGAGGGGTGAGAGGCCTGGCATGGGGTTCACAGCTGTGAGGTGGCAGGGCCCGGACTTAAAGCCAGCAAGCTGACTCTTCACAAGTGAGGCACCAGGCAGGCAGCTCTGTGTTTCTGTCATCACTCGGGTTCCTGCCACCCCCTGCCAGCTGCCAGCCCGCTGCATCAGGAAGCCTTGCAGCTCAACGGCAGCTTCCCTGGGGGTTATGCTCGGGCCCAGGCTGAGAGCGGGGGGCGCCAGGCTCCAGCTATCTTTGCTAAGGCAGTTATGTGGGAGAGGGGCTGCTGGTCAGAGAAGGGGCAGGGCTCCAGCAGACACCAGAACACAGCCTCTGGCTGCTTAAAACCCCTTGGCATGCCCCACATGAATCAGTGTGTGGATTAATCCACACTGCTTGGGACCCCACCCTTTCTTTGGGCTGGGCTCTTTCTTCAGGAGCTCCCAGAGCTCCTGGTTCCTGGGCAAGTGGCACTGGTTGGGTGGAAGAGTGTCTGCTCACCTAGACCAGCTGGTCCAGGGAGGATGGGGACACTGAGAGGGACAGGCACGCAGCAGAGGCCACACAGCTGACACAGAGCTGAGTTTGCCTGGCTTTCACTTTTGCGAAGCTGGTTTCCGGGAGTAGACATACCCCCTGAGAAGAAAGCAGTGATGTTCGATTGCCCCGGACCGAGGGAGTGGGAGAAGGGAAAGAAACATGCGTTGTGCCGGGAGCTTGGCATAAGAAACCTCACTAGAGCCTCTGGAGCAGGTCTCTTTATGGCCCCTTCGCAGGTGGCCGCATGCGGATGCCAAGCAAGGGGCAACTTGCCCAAGGCCACCAGGCTGCTGCGACCACGGTCCATCCTTCTCACAGCCTCCACCTCCGCAGCAGCCGCCCCGTAGCGGGGGCAGAGTGAAACCACTGAGGACGGGACTCCGGGACCTCGGCTAACTTTGGGTGGGGCAGAGTCACATGCGCCAGCCACCGACTGTCCATGTGACTCAGGCCAGGGCTTCGTCCTGTCGAGCCTCAGTCTCCTCAGCAGTCAAGGAGGGTAGTAAGGGATTTTTTCCACGGTGAAGCAGGGAGGCCGCGTGCACGCACCGCCCCGGCGAGTGGGGGCGCTCAGCGCAGGCCCCCCCGCCCCCTGCGCCTGGGCACCTGGGGCCTGCAGGGCACATGCTCACACGCTGCGACGCCGAAGGGGCCTGTGTGAGGAGGCCTCGAGATGAGCACCCGGGATGGGAATTGCCGCATCCTGGGCAGGTGTGACTTAATGTGCGTGAGAACTGACACCAGAGGCGGCTTTCCTGTTGGTTCTACCGGTCACCGTTCCCACGCAGGGCACCAGGTGTCCTCTGTGCCCACACCCACACCAGCACTTGGCATCACCCAGCTATCCAATCCCTGCGAGTCTAATTTGTGCGAGGCAAAATCTCATTGTCACTTTAATTTGCATTTCTCTGACTACTAGTGGGCCTGCCCATCTCTTCCTACACTGCCTGGTCTTTTCTGTCTCCTCTTCTGTAGATTGCTGGTTTATCCCTTTGGCCCATTTTCCCACTGGGGCCACTACCTGAAACACCTCCTCTGGGCTCCCCTCCTGGCCAGACCCCATGTCTGCTCGGGAAGCCTGCGTGGGCCCTCGCGCCCGGCTCTCTTGCTCCCGCGGTGCCGTGTACCGCCCACCCGGCCAGAGGCAGGCTGCGCTGCACCCCTGTCCCCACCATCCTTTCCACCCCATCCATCCACCCGCTCGTTCCCATCACACCTGGAGTGAAATTCAAACTCCTTACCATGGCCAGCATGTCCATCCGACCTGGCCCCTGCTGACCTTTGGCACTCTGTTGTCCTCTCTGGCTTGCCCCAGCCACTTGGGCTTCCTGGCTGGGTTTGGCCTGCCACACTCATCCCCACCCTCCCTTCCTCGAGGCAGGCCCCCGTTCAGAAGTCACCTCATCCCAGAGGCCTTCCCTGACCTCCCTGCCTGAATTACCAGCACGTGGCTGCCTGTCACCACTGCCACCCCTGAGCCAGCTTTACCTCTCTTCCTGGCACTCACCGCTGCGGTCATTAGGGTATATGTGTTTTCGCTGAGTGGTTTTCACAGGTGAGGTGGCAGAAGGTTCCCAAGCCCAGAGCAGACTCTCCCCGCCTCCCAAAGTCACTCCCAGGGCCATTTTAACTTGCGTCCACTCTGCTGTTTATGGGATTCCACGCAATTTCTCTCCAGAGCCCCACTGGCTTCTCTTAAGTCATGGCGGCTTAATCAGCACAGGAAAAGATGTTGGTAGTGGAGGCAGAGAGGCAGAGAGAATTTCCTCAGAGCAGAGTCATTTCCTGCAGGTTGCAGCATGGGCCTGCCCTCTCCGCCCCCAGCCTCCAGCCCCCATGCAGCTAGAAGACGGCTCTGCAGGGCGGCTTCTCCTCAGGCAGCCACGATTAGGGTGGAAATGCATCCCAGCCAGACTGGGGTGGGGAGGAAGCAAGTGCACTTTGCCCACCTCTCTTCCCAACAGCCGCCTTGACAGAGGAGCCCCCGGTGGCTCCCGCCTTGTCCTGTGAGGACTGCTGAAATGCAAGGAACCAACCACCATGGCGTTAAGCCACCAGGATGCCTTGGTTCAGCTGCTAGACCAACTGGAATAACTGGCTGAAACAGCAGGATTGAGGCATGTCCCTTGTGTCAGCTAGAGGTGGAAGTCAAAGGCGTCATGTGCCTGACCAAAGTCTCAGCGAAGGAACCCAGAGGTGGGATAACTGAGTCAGCCCTTCCCTTCCTGTGCTCTCTCTAGGCAGGTTGTCGCAGTATAGAAAAGGAGTAATATCCTTTCTGGGTTTTGTTAACAAAAGTAATACATGTTCCCTAGTTTTAAAATATACAGAGGCATCTAAGGTAAAAGGTGAAACTATACCTGTCTCCTCCAAAATCCTATTCCCCAGAGGTGATCACTATGACCAGATGTCACCTATGGGAACATAAACGTGTGCACATATATTCCCATTATGTGATTGGTTTACAAGTTGTTTTCTGAATGTCTCCAGATGCACAAGTACACACATCTCATTCTTTTTAAAAGTCATAGAGTATTTCACAGCCCGAAGGTGCCCATCCAGACTTATTTCCTCAGCCTCCTGGTCATGGACATTGAAGAGGATTCTGTCTGTCTCCACCATAAACGATGTGGGAACAAAGATTCTCCACCACTGACAACCGTGGGTGCCACTGCAAGGTTGTCTCCTAGAAGGGGGGTTTCTGAGTCAAACAGTGGTGGCTTTTACATTTTTGTTAGATTCCCCATCAAAGAGATGCCTCCACTGATGCTGTGCAACAGAGAATGTCAGAGCCTGGGGGTGAAACATTGCACCTCTGCCGGGGCGGCCTGGCCGTGCCCAGAGCCCGGGAGGTGGTGACTGTGCTTTGCAGGAGGGATGCGGGGCCTTCACACAGCTGCCCCCGGTGTGCGAGAGAGGGCTCCTCCACCAGACTCCGGGTTTCCCCAGATGACCTCACGTTTGTACCCACTAGCAGATTTTATTTTCGTACAAACCTCTTGGGGGCTGATCCATATGAGGTTCCCTCACAGCTGAAGTTACCTCTCCCGCAGCCTGCTGGGGGACTAGAGCAACCTCCAGCCAAACAACCGGCTTGAGGATGTATTTCGCAGCCCCGTCCCTCCTCCCCCAGGGACGGGGCTGCGAAATACACACAAGAAACACGCAGCCTTTCAGAATCAGTGCCACTGTTTGTCACCAGATGTTGAGAGGCTGGGGTGCTAATTTATGCAGGCAAGAAGGGAAGAGATGAGCAGAGAGGAGCTGGGAGGTGGGAGGGAAGCCCTGGGGCGGTAGGAAGACAGTTCCAACTGCCAGCACCTTAGGATGCTCAGGCCGGGGGAGCAGGGATCCTGGCACTGGAGGTCATGAGGATACGCGCCCGGCAGATGGATTGAAGGTGACCAGTAACCGGAGAACATCTAGGGTCTCTTCTGGTGATGGGAAGTGATCAGCCTCAGAATCTGAGAAGCTCTTTGTTATGAGATACTGTAATGCCATTGAGGATTTCCGTAATTCTGTTTTTGAATGCACCATTCTGGCAACTTCCATCCTCCCGTGCTGTGCTAACGCTCCTAAAGCCCACATGGGGAGGGGCCTCAGAGTGAAGACACTGAGCCCTGAATCCAGCTCTAGGTAGTTTTGACAACTTGGCCACATTGCCTGCCAGCTCCATGCCTCAGTTTCCTGGGTTGTCAATGGGAATAGAATGGCATGGGCTCATGGTGTCTCTGAGAGAGTTCCAGGGTCACTGAGAGCGGCACAGGCACCCAGGGAGTATGCAGCCTGTGCTGGCGTTGGTGGCTCTGCTGCGAGCTTCAGTAGTGATGGGCCCAGGAGTCAATTCTGGGAGCTGAGGCTGGGACTGAGCTGTTGTTCTAGGATGCCCCTTCTGGTCTGGAAGCAGCTGGGGCTCCAGGGCGCAGGTCCGCCTGCAGCCAGCCCTCCACAGCAGGTGGCTTAGAGAAAGCAAAGCAAACAGACAGAGGGGAGGAAGCTCCCGGGGCCACTTCCTGCAGCCCCATGCTGCTGACGGCCAACCTTTCCCAGGGCCATTCCTCCGGAGTCCTCCTCGGGCGCCCAGCCCGTGTTTGGACAGCTTGAGGGGTGCGGAGACAGAGAAAGCAGAGACGCGGAGAGCTGGGCCCCATCCTGCCCCTGTCCTCTTCAAGGTACTGCTGGGCAGCCCTCCTGGCCTTGCGCCCAGCCCCGACGCACAGGGCTGCTGTCAGGGGGACAGACCTGCACGGGGCCTCGGGACAGCTGATGGGGCTGGGGATAAAATGACATCGGTAAAAATTAGTGTCCATAAAATGCTTATGAGAGGCCAGGCACTACTCTTAGTGCCATGTGCAGATTATTTCACTTTGTCCTCATTGCACCCCCTGTTATTACCCCAATTTTACAGAAAAAGAAACTGAGGCAGGATTGAGTAATCTTACAGCCCTGAGGGTCTGGCTCTGGGTGCTACACTATCAACAAAACACATATTACCTTCCATAAGATACTGATACCAGCCTCCAGCATTTTGGGAATAATCTGCTTGCATTATTTCTCTCCAGTCCCTTAATGACCCTATTAAGTGGTTATCATTATGGTCCCCATGTTTTAGATAAGGTAAACCGAGGCATGGAGAAATGGAGCCACTTGCCCAAGAGTATCCAATTAGATAAGGAAGTAGCTGGGATTCCAACCTATTTCTGTCCAATGCCAAAATCCGTGACTATAGCCCCTGTGCTAGAGTATTAGTTTCTTATTGCTGCTGTAACAAATTACCACAAACTTATGGCCTAAAACAACACAAATTCATCCTCTCACAGTTCTGGAGGTCAGAATTCTGAAACTGGTTTCACTGGGCTAAAGTCAAGGTATGGGCGGGGCTGGTTCCTTCTGGAGGTTCTGAGAGGAGAATCCAGTCGTTGCCCTGGTTGGTTCCGAGAGGCCACCTGCATCCCTTGGCTCGCGGGGCCTCCCCCATCTTCAAAGCGCGTCGCTCCGACCTCTGCCTCTGTCGCCACTTCTCCTTTTCCGACTCTGACCTGCATCCCTCTTGCAGGAACCCTTGTCATTACGTCGGGCTTGCGTGGATGCACAAGCACGGTCTCCCCAGCAGAAGATCTCTGATTTATTTACATATTCAGAGACCCTTTTCCCAAGCACACTCACGGGTTCCAGGGAGCAGCATGTGGAAATGCATGGGGCCACTACCCTGCCCACCACAGCCGAGCAGGCCGAGTCTTGTCCCCGTTCCTCGATGTGTGTGAGCACGTCTTGGGCCCACGGAAAGCTCTGGTGATAGGGGACATGGGTGCTGAACTCAGAACATGGAGACCTGGAACTCACCCTTGGCTCATCTTGCACGTTTCCAGATGGGGGAATGGAAGCACCCCTTGCCCCGGTGGGGGTGACTTGTCCACCAGGCCCCCAGCCCTCGGCCTGCAGATCTCTCAGGAGACTGTCACACCCAAGTTAGCGTTGCTGGGATGTGCCCCATGCCTTAACTCTGCCGCCTGCCTGGAAACTGGCTGAGGGCAGCGTGCAACGCCCCTCTCTGCAGCGTCAGCCCACAGTCATGCTGGTAAACGCATGTGGAGGAAGCAAGCAGTGCAAGCTCAGAGGGCTCCCATGACTGTCAGGTTCATGGGTGGCCCAGCAGGGGCCTGGTACACTCTAGGTGCTCAACAAACGTGTGTTGAATCAATCCCCTACCAGGCTCTAGGGCAGCTCCGTCCAAGAGAACTTTTAGCGATAATGAAAATATCCTATAGCTGCACTGCCCAGTGTGGTAGCCGCTGGCCACATGGCCTGGAGCTGGCGCCCCTAGAGTGGGTCAGGGGCCCGAGGGACTGCCCACTGGCAGGTGGCTATGTTGGCGGAGCCCCATGTGCCAGTCCCAGTTTCGTCCAGGGCCGAGGAACAAAGGGCTTTCATGGGGTGTAATCCAGGCCGAGGGGAGAAGAATGGTCAGGTGTATCGGGAGGCAGGTTCACATGGAGGGAAAGAGCGGGCCCTGCGGGCCTGGCTGGCACGGGGGCCCGGGTTCCGGCCCGCACTCCCGGGGAGGCAGACGGTCACTGGCAGCCAGTGAAGGCCCCATTTGTGCGATATGTCAGCGGGGAGGGCAGGTCTTTTAAGGGGTGAGATCGTGTGGCCTGATAGCATGCCGAGGCCTCTCCCTGGGGGGCCCAGGCCCCCTGTGAGGACTGTCGGCCATTGTTAACTGCGCTGCGTGTGAAGGAAAACGGGACACAGGCAGTCAGCTGATACCTGTGCGATCAGGCCACCAGGGACTCAGCTCCACTGCTTTTGTCTCCAGTTACACGGCTGGCCGGGCAGGGGGGGCGCCAGCCCCGGGAAGGGCCTACAGGGCTGCTGGCCCAGCTCACGTCCCTGCCCAGCATGTGCACGGCAGGCGAGAGGGAGCGAGCCCGAGGGACAGCAGAGAAACGCGAGGCCATGGGGGTGGTAGCAAGGTGTGAGGTGGGGCCCGGGGCCTCTCCCCATGCGAGAGATCACTCGGGGAGCACAGGGCAGGAGCCCGCTCTCAGGACTGCTTGACTACATCCACCTGCCAACGAGGAGAGGAAGCTGAGAAGAACACGGGGAGATGAAACCGAGCTGAAACCGAGCTGAGGGGGGCGAGGCGAGCAGGGGACGCCCAGCCCTGTGTGGGGAAACCAGCTCTGGTTTGTGACGCCTGCCAATTCTCCTGGTGTAAATGCCAGCAGGTGCCTGCTGAAAGCACGCCGCTGGGAGCTAACTTCTGACCCGTGCACATGGGGGCTCCGAGGCCACAAGGCGATGGCAGGGCACTGAGCACCTGTTAAGCACTGGGCAGTTCTTTAACGTGCACTACGCGCGCCAGCACCTGCCATCACTGTGTTTAGTGAGGTCGAAGGGTTCAGTCCTCACACCAAGCCTATGTGACAGGTGTTATAGTGACTCCCACAGGGGAGGCACACAGAGGCTAGGAATTTGCCCAAGGTCACAGAGCTGGGGTTTGAACCCAGACCACCCAACTCCAGAATCGTGCCTTTAACCACTGCTCTATCCTGCCCTCCGCACCACGGTTAGCAACAGCCATGTACTAAGCACTGGTGACAAGCTGGCCACGCTGCCAGGTGCAGTCTCTCACTTAACCTGTCCAACCGCTGCCCTATCAGGTGGTTATTGTCATCACCCCCCTTTACAGCAACCCAGACTCGGCGCTGGGAAGCAACGGGCCAGGTGAATGGACAGGGGTCCTGGCAGGAAGCAGCACAAATGGGCGATGAGTGAAAGGGCCAGTTACAGAGGTGCGTGAAGGGGTGAGGGAAATCAGTGAGAGGTGGGGGGGCGGGGGTACCCGGGCTGGCAGCAAGGGGAGCTCTTCCTCCACGGCTGAGGTGCAGGAGAAGGGCTGTTCCAGAACCAGCTCAGGGCAGTTGTAGCTGGAGAAGAAAGGGCGCCCAGAGCTGCGGTTCTGGCAGCTGCAGCCCCGCAGGAGGGACCGGAGAGCTCTGCTCGCCCTCTGACCCCCTTGCAGGCCAACAGAAGCCAGCAGGCTGGCTGCCCGTGGATGCAGCCCCGGGTGCATCCCCAGGGTCAGCCTCAGGGCATGGAGGGTGGAGGAGGGCTGAGAGCGGGTGTGGAGGGGCTGACGGAGAATAGCCAGCCCAGCTGTCTCCACAGAGCTGGTAGATAGCCCGGGCTCCCACAGAATGCACACACTACCCATGGCAACGCTTCCACCCAGCCACTGGCTTGCCACGCCACCGGGGACCAGGCCCAGCGCTCAGGTCTGGCCTTGGCCACAGAGATGACACAAGTCCCGAGGAGATGGCGCCTCTATCCAGGAAGCAAACATCCCTTTACCAAGCGCCTCTTCATCCCAAGCGGGTTGGAGGCCCCGTGCTAGATGCTTTGTAGATACAGAGTGAACCGGACAAGCTTTGGGGGCTGCTAGAAGCTGCCTATCCTCCACCCACCGCGAGCCCACAGCATCCCATCAGCATCTGCAGGGAGTCCAGAGAGTCTGGACACTTAGATGGCATTTTTAAATAGTTTTACAAGTTGAAGATGTCTTTGACAACATTAACTATAGGTATGTATATATAATAATACATGTAATAATCATGTATGTCATAACATATAGGTACATACACACACACACACACGTGTCCATCTTTGCAGACTTTGCGGACATCCTCTGTGATTCAATTTAGTCAGTCATTGAACGAAATGCTCTGAGGTCAACCCAGTGCCAGACCCTGGGATAACAGAGATGGGGAGAAGAAGTGGGCACAGAACCATGGTCTCTGAGAAGCTTTTGACACCAAAGACCCTGTCATCAAGCCAGGACGAGCCACAGCCCATGAGTAACACAGGACCCGTTCCCTGCATGTAGGGCAGGTGCGGGGTGGGGGTGGGTCAATGAAAACCAGCCAGCCCTGTGTGCAGCCTCGCGAGCCCCGGGGCCGTTTACACTGGGTCTCGGTGGCAGCCCCATGCCGTGCCAGGCCCTGGCCCTGCTGCTTCCTCCTAGGGACGTGCGGGTGGCCTCTGAGACTTTGGACCAAGTGTGCTCACAGACCAGGGTGTCACGAAAAGCTGCAATGAAGCTGCATACCTGTGGGGCCCCGTTGCCATCATGTAACCTGTGGGCAGAATGGCGGGCGGGACCTGGGTGTTAGATCTAATCACAGGATGTAATAAGCCAAGTGTCAGGTTGGTGTGGCTGGGGGCAAAAGGCTTGGGCATCACCCTCTGGGGGCTTACCACCACCTGACACCCTGGATCCTGGATGACAACTGGCCATCGCTACAACCTGAGCACTCGCCTCCAGGAGCGAGCCACCTCTCAGTTTTGGCCCCTCTGGGACCCACTCTGAAACTGTGTCAGCAGTCCGGTTTATCTTCCAGACCAGAAGGCCTGCCACCATGCGGAGCCGTGTCCCTCAGGCAAGCCGCTCCCTTCTCTGAGCCTGTTGTTTCGTACCTGTCAAATAGGAATACTAACAGAATGTACTTCTCAGGGTTTGTCAGGATGAAATGAGTTGCCGCACTCTGTCACCAGTGGTTGCTACTGTCCTCGCTACTCTGCAAGCACTCACACATTAGTAACGTTCCCAACAGAAATAAAATATTAGCCACACAGGTCATTTACAATTTCCTAAAATTTAGACAGGTGCAATGAATTTATATATGTTATTTAACCCAATGTATCCCAAATATTATTTCGACACCCAGCACCAGCCACATTTCAAGGGCTCAGTAGCCACATGTGGCCAGTGGCTGCCGTCTGAGACCATGCAAGCACGAATGAGTGAACGAGAGTTTGCTGCAAGCTGGGAAATCCTTGCCGGGGAGGAAGCATTGGCGTTGGCTATCTAAGGGTGAGCTGGATTTGAACCCATGGGGATGGGTAGGGTCACTCCCGCCCTTCCTGTTCTGCATATGGGGAAACTGAGGCCCAGATAAGCCTTAGTATGCATTAGAGGAAGACACGGTATTTGGAAGGAGAGTAGGAAGTATGTAGATTCCCATGGCCAAGCATGGCATGGTGAGAGTGAGAGAGTGAACAGCGCGAGCACGTAGCGGGTGAACAGTGGAACGGAGGCAGAGCGCAACGGGAGGGGGAGGATGAGGGGGCACAGAGGTGAAGAAGACTGAGGGCTTTAAAAGATTCAGTTGCATCCTGCTGCTGCTTAAGATGCTAGGCCAGCTGTCACCATGGAAACGGGAGAAAAATCACAGAGCAATTTGTAATCAGCAGTGGTTCCTGCTGCTCCCTGGGAACATTGTTCCAGTCAGAGGCTGCATCTCTGAGCAGGAGGGCCCTGTGAAGCCGAGGCTTGAGACCCTTTGCATCCCCCTCTTCACGAAGCTGCCCATCCATCACTCACATAGCTCCCTACACGGGGAGCTCCCTCCTTGCTGGTCAGCCCGTCCATCCCTGCAGTGCCTGCCTGGGTGGGAGCAAGCTGTCCCTCTTACCAAGCTAGAGCCTACCTCTCTGTGCTCAAGCCTCTGGAGCCCAGCTCTGCCCTCTGGGCCCACATCCCCTCCTCCTCCCCCTGCTCTAGGGCAGGCTTCAGAGACTGCCAGCAACCACATTCTGGAAATGCATTATGGTACTTCCCCAGCCCCACTTACCAAATGGTGTCTGCAGGCTCCTCCGATCCTGGTTGGTTCCTCTCAGCCAGCCCCAGGGACAAGATCCAGGATAATTCTGAGCAGCATAAGACTGTTTCACTTCCCTCATTCTAAGCATAGACCTTGATTAATGGGACCTGAGCTCAAGTTGGCTCAACCATGGGCCTATCTCGCTGCTCTCTCCATTGTCCTGTCCACTGAGGGTCTTACAGGCATCTCCAAAAAGACAAAGCCAATATGGGGCTCCTGATTATCCTCTCAGATCTTCCTGAGTGTCCTGAAGGGCCAAGGCCCTAACAATCATTCTCACGCTGTCCCTGACTGCTATGTGACCAGGGTGTAGGAATCATTCTCCCCATCTTATAGATGAAGAAACTGAGACAGAGTGAGAAATGACCTGGCCAAAGTCACACAGCATGTAAAGGTGGGAGGACGTGGCCCAGCATCCTAAAGCAGGCAGACCCAAGCCAAGGCCAGGGAGAGGGCAGATTGGGGAACGTGGGGGCTGGACCCCACCGCACTGGAATAGGTTGGGGAGGGCCCGTGGCTCAGGCTGCTAGGAGAGTCCCCAAGAGCCTCTGGACCAGGGGAAGAAGGGCCTCAGACTCCAGAGTTCATTTATGATGTGACCTGGGACAAGCTCCTTTCCTCCTCCAGGACTCAGTCTCTAATTCTGGAAAATGGAGGTGCCAATCCAAGCTAGGAGGGCTAAGGCATGGGTTGGGACGCGGGGAGGAGCTGAGGGCTGGGGAGTAAGGACAGGAGGTGCACCCCACCTTAGCTGCGCTGGGGCCCGCGGGGCTGTGTCCTCTGCCGGCCCAGCCCCGTTCCCTCCAAGGTCGATTCTCAGGGCTCCATAACTCACTGTGCAGTCCATTACCACCAGCCCCAGCTCGGCCATGGAAGCTGTCCAGGTGCAAATGGAAAGGAGCCGGGCTTGGCAGAGCAGACAGGCCTGTGGTTCTGAGGACAGCAGCAGCCCGGGCAGAGTGGTGTTGGGGAGAAAGGAGCCGTGTCCGCGCCCCAGCTTTCACCTGCCAGTCCTCAACCTGGGAGCTGCCCTTGGTGGCCCTCACACACCCACTGCCCTGCCCCTGATGCCAGGGCCCTGGACTCGCCCGTGTGGACGCCAGGACAGAGGGAGAGGATCCGCCTGCGGTCGTTCAGCAGGCACTGCCGGCAGAGCAGAGGCGGGGCGGCCCCCGGGCCTGGCTGGAAATTTCCCCCAGGCCAGGCTCCTGGCTCTTCACCCGGGGGAGTGCCGATTTGGTTTGTAAGTGAAGGAATCTCATAGAGCCTTGAAGAAAATGAGGGCAGCAGACTCTCCTAGCTAAAGTTCGACAAGACGAAGGGAAACTTCCCCTTGGCCACCACCCTCCTCCCCCGAGCGTCTTTGGGCCAGTGCGCCTTTGTTGCCATTGCTGCAAAATCGGTTCGGTGTGGGGAGGTTTAGCATGAGGGAAAAAATCTTTGGGACCCTCCCTGGCTTGGGAGATACCCATCTAAGTTCAGCCCCACCCCCGCCACCACCCCACTGCCCTAGCCCCCCATTCTGGGGACGGTGTATAGAAGGCACGTGGGCTGGGGCCTTAATGGAGAAGAGACTGCCCCAGCCACGGTCCGAGGGGGAGGCCCCGGGGGGGCGGAGGGCTGCGGAATGACCCGGGGGTCCCAGAGAGTTCTTGGCAAGGCACCTGCCCCAAGCAGCCACGAGCCAGGACTCCAGCAATGACATCGTCCCTCTTCATCACCCCAAAGCTGATCCCCAGAGTGTCAGAGTGGCCTGCCAGGGTCGCAGAGCCAGTGAGCAGCCCAGGCAGGGCGCGAGCACATCTGCTGGTCCCCTTTACTGTGTATCCGGCATGACAACCACCAGCCATGCGTGGCTCCTGAGCACTTAAAACACAGCAAGTCCGAATGGAGATGTGCTCTAAGCATCAGGTACACACCAGACTTCAACGGCTTAATATGGAAACGGAATGTAAAAATGCTTCATTTGTAGCTTTTATATACTGATTGCATGTTGAAATGGTAATATTTTGTGTAGATTGAGTTACATAAATTAGATGATTAAAATTCATTTCACCTGTACCTTTTTGTAGACCTTTCAATGAAGCTGCCAGGAAGTTGGAAATCGCACCCGTGGCTCCACTCTGTTTCTACCGGTCAGCCGGGCTCCCCAGGGGGGACAGTCCTGCAGCCCGGCAGCCCACACCCGCCACACTGTGCCCCTTGTCGCCTGGTCACTTAGCTTGTATGCCTCGATGGCCTCATCTGTAAGCAGGAGGTCGTAAAGGCTCCAGCCCAGGGCCACTGTGGGAATTGCTGGGGAGAATCCACGTCGGGTGCCAGGGCCAACACCCAGAAATGCTCCCTGTTACATGGTTATTGTGATTGTGATTGTCGTTGCCACTGCCCTTATTACCAGCCCAGGCCCAGAGAGGGAAGCAGCAGTGCCAGGGCACACAGCAGGGCAGCAGGACCAGCAGCCTCTCCCAGGCGGGATCCGAGAGCCCCTCCAAGGCCCCCACCCACACCGCCCAGGCCTCCATGGCAGGAGGTGGGAGGGAGGGGGCGGCTGGGAACCCTTTGAATTGCTCAGGTCCAAGCTCCTCACACAATGGAGTCACTGACCAGGCCAAGGCCGGCAGCTGGAGGTGGGCCTGGCCTCTATCTGCTTAGCATACCAGGCGGAGGCCCCCACCCCTTCCTGGAGAGGGTTCCAGGAGCAATCATAATGTCCCGATTGTCGTACAATGCCATGATGGAGGGCCCTGTCACATTTTTGTTCCTGTTACTGGGGTCCCCATTCACGGCCACTGTCACCGTGCTCAGAACAAGCCAGGCCAGGCCAGGCAGCCTCCTTTGCATTACAATGGGAAGAGAAATAAGACTTCTGCGCTGTTCAGCTGGGCAGAAAACGGGATTAGGCCAAGGGACAGGGCTGAAGGCCCCTGGTGGGGGCTGCCCCAGCGAAGGTCGTTGTCCGCTGCTGCCCACCCAGCCTGGGCAGGGCCTCAGCTGAGCTTCCCAGATGACCCTGGGGGCACGAACCCCGCCCCCCACCCCCGGCCTCCCTAGCTCCAAAGCGAGCGCCTTCAGATTCGCTCTGCAGCTCACTCGTCGCTTAAGCAAGACAAACCCGCGTGCTGCAGGACACAGCAGAGTGGCTCAGTGGGCAGCAGGACGGGGCGGACAGGGTTGTGCCTGGCTGTCCATCCTCGAGGGTGTTTCCCCAGAGAACCCTGGAGATCCTGAACCATTGGGGAAGCCACAGGGATAAGGCTGTTTCTAAAGCAATGTAGAATCAGCACTCGGCAGCTCGACAACGTGCAAAACACCAAAAGATTGAAAGCAACTGGGAGGCCCAACAGCAGGGGCCGGCCGGGTCAGTCAGGGACCGCACCACTGTGGACTGCGCCACCGCCGGCAGACGACATATGGGAAGGTACGCATACCAACATACCCGTGCTCGGGAACCCAAAACTCAGAAACGCCCTGAAGTCCATAAGTAGGGGCCAGTTAAATAAATCTCGGGTGGTCCACACCTTGGGCACCGCACAGCCACTCGCTCGAGTGGGGGAGGGCTGCACGATTGGCACTAGAAGGATGTCCAAGAAATACTAACAAAGGCACAGAGAAAGGCGCAGACGAGTGTGTGCAGTGGGCGAACAGGCACACAGAAAATGCCTGCTGTGAAGTACAAGAAACTACTGACATTGGCTACCTCCAGAAAATTCAAGAGGTCGAGAAGGAAAATTTGACTTTGTACCCTCTGTGCTTCTTTACTATTATATTTTCCCTATGAATATGTATTTTCTTTAAAAGCAAATTAGTTAAAAAGCAACTAGCCTGGTACAGAAGTCCTCCAAGTGTCCTCCATGCTTCTGTTCCAGGTGGGTGAGCTGAACTCAGGCTCAGCACCTGCCCAGTGTGGACGGGACGCCAGCCACCACAGTGCTTCCGCTCAGAGACAGAGACAAGCCGACAGCCTGCTGAGCTGAATGCCACGACAGCAGTTGGCACACGACAGATATTTCCCCAGAGGTGGGAGGAGAGTAGCGAAGGCTGGACGGAGGGGGAGAAACCAGCTGGGTCTTGAAGGACGAATAAGAGTTTGCTGGACAGATCCATGAGGTCAAGTTTTCAAGCAAAGGGAGAGGAGAGAGTGTAGCACTTGTGCGTGCGTGTGTGTGTGTGTGTGTGTGTGTGTGTCGGTGTGGGGGTGTGTGTAAAGGGACTTTTTCTATCTTGTCGTCCACTCTGCCCTCAATTCCTCAGCACGTGGCAGGCGCTCATTGAGCCGTGCTCTGAGTGGTGCAGACACACCAGATTTCAAAGGATTAGTATGAAAAAAGCCAACATTGCACGTATCAGTGCTGGCAAACGGCCAGCGTTTATCGATCGTCTGCCGTGTGCCCGGCACTGTCCAACCCTTCGCACTCATGGCCTCGTTATGTGGCCTCGGAGGCAGGGGGCACTCTGTATCATTGTCCCTATGTGACAGATAAAGACATTGTGACTTCAAGAGGGGAAACAGCAGATGCACATTCAGGATCCTCCCCAGGGCCTAGGATAGGACAGGACCTGCACGGTCTGCACCAGCCCACACTACCCGATACCACCTCTTGCTGCTGGAGGACGTGTTGGCTGAACCCTGCATGCCGGGCATGTGCTCAATCTCTCTCTCTCTCTCTCTCTCTCTCTCTCTCTCTCTCTCGCACACAGAGGCACAGAAAGAGTCCTTCCTTGCCAACAGCAGCTCAGCTGGCAAGGGACAGAGTACAGACATTGACACTGAGTGCCCAGCTCCAAAGCCCGCATTCCTCTGACCACAGACGCTGCCTGTGGAAAGGTTCCAGCAATGCGTGCGACGGGACCCAGGTAGTAAAGGTGACAGTGAACGTGGAAGGAAGTGCCAGGCTGTGGGCACGAGGACACAGAGCGGTGGGGAGTGTGGTTAAAAAGAGAGCACATGCCCTGCCTAAGGTTTTCAGATGTATTTTTTAGAGCACTGTGAAGGTCAAATAAAACGTTATCAGGGACTACCAGTTTCTGACCCCTCTGATTTGGTCCTAAGTGTACAGAGAAAGTCAACTCAGCCATGCCCCTGTCCCAGAGCTCCCCACCCTGCCCCAAGCCAACCCAGGGAGGCGCCTTCCTCTTCTACCTCCCAAACCTTTCTAGGTTTCTTCTGGGCTTAGCCTAACTCCCTGTTGCTGCAGTTCTGCCTGGGGCCTAGGAGGAGGCCACACTTCATGGGCCGGGACGAAGGGTAGGCAAAAATGTGTGGCAGCTGACATTTGCAGTTTGGCTTCATGCGTTTCACCTTGTCTTGAGATTAAAGGCCACATGGAGAACATCCCCGCACCCTGCCCTTGCCCGAGCCCAAGAGACATTGGCTCGGGAGCTCCGCATTAGATTAAATGGCATTTACAGCAGCTGTCAGCACGGTCGAGTTGATTACCCCGTAATTTGTATGCAGTTGCAGGTCATTACCAAAATTACAATTAAATATTGGCACCCCATAATTAGACGTTTTTATGAATTGGGTCTCAAGGTATTAATGGTAAATCCGTGAGCTCTGCCCCTCCTCCAAGGCCAGCGCCCTTTCCCAGCCAGCCAAGCACACAAGGTCCACTGCAGCTCTTCCCGAGGACCCCAGCGGGCTTCGCCACTTCCTGGATGGTGGCCACCAGCACAGGGGTTTGTGGCTTGGGATAGCAAAAATCAGAAACAGTCCAAATGTCCATAAATAGGGGCCAGTTTATAAAACCAGGAGCTGTCCACACCCTGGGACACCGCACAGCCGCTAAAAGGAATGGGGGAAGGCTGTGAAATTTGAAATCGAAGGATGTCCAAGAAATATTAGCAAACGAACAAAGAAGGATGTCAGCTCCCTGAGGAAGAAACTGCTTCCCTCACATCTACAGAGCATGCCTTCATTTCATAACTGTTCCTTGAGAACCTTCTAGGTGCCAGGCACTTGCTAGGTGCTGAACCTACAGCAGTGAGTGTATCAGACCACAGTGCCGTCCTGGCGGAGCAAAAGTGAGGAAGGCACGTGGTGTTTGGGAGCATGGCAGAGGTTGCCGGAAGTGATGACGCTGGGAGGGGTGGGATGGGGTATTCCAATTTTAGACCTGGTGGTCAGAGAAACTGACCTGAGAAACTAAGGGTCTTTGGAAATGAGGCAGCGAGCCCAGGGCACAGCTGGGGAAAGAAATTTCGGGGAGAGGGAACAGCAGTGCAAATGCCTCGGGGCCTGAGTATGCCAGGCAAAGCCAAGAGCCGGAGGGCAGTGACCCAGGGGACAGTGAAGGGGATGAGGCGAGAGGCGTCACAGGGACCATGTAGGCCACGGGGAACATCAGCAGGTGCTTGGAAAACATTCATTGAAGAAACAAGTGGAGGACCTGGAGAGAACCCGAGAGGCAGTCTAACTCCATCTGGCATCTGAAAAGGCTTCGTAAGTATTTTCTTTCTTTCCCTTTCGTTGTAAACTCCGACTCCCTGACTGCTTGCTCTGTGCGGGGAGAGAGGTCAGCCGAGTGCTGTGTGCCCAGAGCCCGTGGGGAAGCTACTGGTGTCCCCAAGTCCCAGCGAGGAAAGAAAGCCTGAGAGGGGACTGGCCCGGCCAGCATCGTGTGGAAGCCGGTGCTCAGGCCACACAGCTCAGCAGGCAGAACAGCTCGGGAGCAAGCAGTGTGGACCCAACAGCCTGCCACGCACTGGTTGTGCAGCTGAGAGAGCAGACGGGCTCTGAACGCACGCTGCACCTCGGTTCCCTCACCTCTGCAAAGAGGGTGAAACGGTACCTACCTTGGTGGGTTGTTGTGAGAGACCCAGACCAATGCCTGGCACACAGCAGAGAGTTAAAAAGTGTGAGCTGGCGTTCTCATCAACTTTGCTCCTCTCTGGCTGTGTGACCTTGGGCAAGTCCCTCCATGTCTCTGGGCCTCAGTTTCCTGATGTGGCGGTTGCCAGGTGTTCATGAGATCCCAGTGGGGAAGGCAGCTTTGTGTGAAGCGGCGAGTGTGTGATGTGTGCCGTTGGCATTGGTTATTGCTGCGGTGAGGGCACTAGAGTCAGGGCCCCCAAAGATGCACTCTTGATTCCCTTGAGCACAATGGAGCTTAAAAGAGGCAAAAGTAAAATGCTCAAGGTGTGGAAGTTATAGTTAAGTCAAATGAAAAGTACTTTAAGGCCTACTTAAGAATTGATCGACATCAACAATGGGATAGCGCCGCTAAAGAAGGAAGTGCCTATCCTGGGCCTATTAATCAAGATCTGCACCCAGCATAAGGGAGGTGATTGTTCAAATCTGTTCTGTACTGTGCAGAGTCCCCAGGAAAGAACTGGGTTCTACCCTGGAGGAGAAGCAGGAACATCCTAGAGTATGTTTGGAAGAGAGGAGGAGATGGGCCAGAGACCCCAGCCTGGAAAGCCAGACCACAGGGAAATCACTGGGAGGCAGACTCTAGCTCCCTGCAAGAAAGAGCATCTTCACTGTCAGAGCTACGTAGGGTTGAACAGGCTGCCTGAGGTGTAGTGGGGCGGCAGGGTGCAAACGAGGCAGAAGGCAGCCTGCTTGAGGTGTGAGGAGCAGATTCCAGCCCAGGGTTGGGGTTTGATCGCTTGATCCGTGACGTCTCTCTACTCACGAGATCCGGGCTTGTGCAGGCGAGGGAGCAGTCAGCGCAAAAAGCTGGCCAGACTTGTGGATTTCAGGGCCCAACTGCACAGATTTGAATCCTGGCTGCTCTGAGCCCACCTTGCCCATCTCTAGCTCACTGGGCTGTTGTGAGGATCCCATAACTAAGTGCAGGGAAGCCATTGAGAATGGTGCCTGGAGCTGTTATTTGGGGTGGGGGGCCTGGGCTGCAGGCCTCTGTGTCCAAGAGTCTTGGGAGGGAACAGATGAGGCTCACCCAGCCCGAGATGCCATGCCACACAGGGACGAGGCCGTCTCCTGGGAACTGGCCTCTCCCCAGCCCCAGCTGCTGAGGGATTCCCCCGCGAGCCACCACTGTCCTGGAGACAGTGAATGGGTAGCGCTTTGTATCTCCACCACGGCCTGCTGCTGCGAGCCCAGCCCCTGCGCTGCACGTGGCCCGTGCCCCCTCCCTGGCTGCTGCGCCACCCCATGGCAGGAAGTATGCCTTCTTCAACCCCAGGAGACAGGGACCTCCCACAGGTCCAGCCGGGCTGCCTTCCCCACACACTCCTGCCCCAGAAGTGGCCTGGCTTCCTGGACAGCAGATGGGCCAGGGCTCAAGAGGAAAGGGCGATGAAAGGCCCACGAACCCTGAGTCCCCAGAAACCCCATCCCACATCTTCATCTCCCTGGTGCAGCCGGGCTCAAGCCTGGGACAGGTAGGGTCTGCTGGGCTGCTGTCCAGCACCCACCAGAAAATGTCCCATCCTCTGCTCCTTACAGACCCCTCCCCAGTCAGGCCAGTCCCTGCTACTGGGCTAACCTGGAGGGCAGCTTGGGACCCCCAGAGCAAAGGTTTTGGAGGGATCTCTGGGTACCAACGGCAGCCTTGCAGATGGGGCATTCACAATGAAGATTCCCAGGCCCTGTCCTAGACCTACCAAAGCCAAACCTCTGGGAGCGAAGTTCATGAATCTGCATCTTGAACAATCTTAATGACATGACCCAATGACTCAGGAGATCCTAAAGTTCGAAAATCGCTGCCTTGTTTTAGCATAGTAGAATCTTTGGCAGTTTGACAACTTGGCAATAGTTGAATCCTTTGGGCCATTTAAAATCTTTGGAACCTGGGAATATTATGATTTGGAAGGGAAAGGAGAATGTTTAGAATCCTTAGAACTTCTGAGTGCTTCGATTTTTAAAGAATCATTCAAATTCTAGAACGCTCAGACATTTGGAGCAGAGTCTCTCCGATGACAGACACCTACACCACCTGCGAAACTGCCCTCTCTACATCGACCCTACTGGCTTTTTCCTTTTTTAAATTCAGTCAGATACCATTGATCTCTTCTTTTTAAATTTGTTATTTTAGAATAATTTCAGACTTTCAAAGATTTCCTGTAGAGTCTTCATCCAGCTTCCCTTGTGTTAGTGTCTTATACAATAAAATATCATTATCAAAACCAGGAAATTGGTTAATGGATAAAATACCACTAACCAGTCTGAAGACCTTAGTTGAATTTTGCCAGTTTTCCCATTCATGTCCCTTCCCGGGTCCCTAGTCCGGTCCAGAATGCCGTGTTGCCTCTGCTTGTGGAGTCTCCTTAGCCTCTGCCAATTTAGGACCATTCCTCAGGCTTGACTGGTCACTTACGTTGGGTTTATGTTTTGGAAGAGCACTGGTCGGTCGTTTTGTAGAGTGTCCCTCGGTTTGGATCTGTCTGATGTTTTCACATGATCAGAATGAGGTTATGTATTTTCGGCAAGAACACCGCAAAAGTGATACTGGGTTCTTCCCAAGGCCTCATCTCAGGGGGGACACAATGCTTTACTGTCCACCTCTACTATCATTTATATATTAACCTATGTTCATCCCTTTGTTTTAAACTCACTGCCTATTTTAATCTAACCATTAGCAAGAATGTCCCCCAAATTGTGATGGGTTTGATATGCTACAGCAACTAAAATCGAAAATATTTTTTTTCTCGTGCCACGTAAAATCATCCCAATGACCTCCAGGGCTACTTGCACCACTTTTGACAAATACTGCATTAAATTATTTAGGATTTTTGGAACTGCAAAATGCTGATTTGGTTTATTTTATTTTTATTATTATCTTCAACGAGTCATCAGAACCATCATAACTCTCCCCTGGCTCAGTCTTTCTTCAATTCAGTGTACTGACCACTGAACCGGCAGTTGGAGACGGAGTCTGAGTCTTCTAACGCGGCGTCCAGCCTGGCTTCACGGCCTTCGCAATTGCCTGGACGGATGTGGCTGGTTAAAAATGCAGATTTCTTGGCCCAGAGAAATCTGGCCTATTTAGTACATTTGGGGTGAGGACCTGGACTCTGCTATTTTAACAATTGCCCAGGGAGGCTCCGTGGCTTAAGCCTGTAATCCTAGCACTCTGAGAGGCCGAGGCGGGAGGACTGACTGCTTGAGGGCAGGAGTTCAAGACGAGCCTGAGCACAAGTGAGACCTCATCTCTACTAAATATAGAAAAATTAGCTGGTCATGACGGCATAAACCTATAGTCCCAGCTACTCGGGAGGCTGAGGCAGGAGGATCGCTTGAGCCCAGGAGTTTGAGGTTGCTGTGAGCTAGGCTGATGCCACTGCACTCTAGCCCAGGCAACAGAGTGAGACCATGCTTAAAAAAAAAAATTCTCCAGGGTCGGATTAGGACCCCCACCCATGCAGAGATACCCTGTTTCTTCAGCAGCTTATAGATGAGTCTTGGTCCATTTGGGCTGCTGCGACAAAATGCCATAGACTTGGTGGCTTATAAACAACAGAAATTTATTTCTCATAGTGCGGAGGCCGGACATCCGAGATCAAGGAGCGAGCAGATTTGGTGTCTGGTGAGGGCTTCTTCTCAGTGTGTCTTCACATGGCAGAAGGGGCAAGGGAGCTCTCTCGGGCCTCTTTTGTAAGGGCGCTGACCCCATTCATGAGGGCTCTCAGGACCTAGTCACCTCCCAGAGGCCCCACCTTGGAGGGGAGGAATTTCAGGGGACTCAAACATTCAGATCATAGCATGAGGCATTTATCACACCTCAGCTGATATACACATTTCCACATAAGAAACGCAGAGAAATCTGAGAACCTGTGGGGTCTGCCTCCCAAGAGGGGACCATGAAGTAGGGGCTTACACAGAGGTCAGTGGAAGCCACCACATCTGCCCTGTCACGTCCGAGCCACGTCCGTCTGCCTCCCGACCTCACAAAGATGCTGCTCATTGGAGAACATGTCACCAGACCAAAGGGGAAGGGGTCCAGGAAAACACTGCTCGCAGCCTTTGCAGTGTGCCAAGCTGGACAGCAGACACCTGAGCTCAGCCAGGCCTTGTCCAGTCGGCATCCTGCGCACCCGTGCTCGACTTCTGAATAAAGGCCGCAACACAACACTTATGTCCAACCTAATGCAACTACCCTCGACCAGACTGAAGGCTTGCTACGCTCTCTGCCAAGAGGGGACACGTGTCTTATGTGTCGTGTCATCTCTACCAGCTGACGCACAGGCCCCCTTTGGCGTCTGCAACTTGAACGTGGAGATACAGGTTTACTGCTCTTCATCTGCCTTATATTTCCAGAGTACGGGAATGGGGACAGAGAAAGGTGATGGATTAGTCTGTACAAGTGCATTCAAATGAAAGCGAGAAAAAATACATGCAAATTCTACAGTCTTCATTTCTGCAACTAGTCATGTGGCCTTAGCTGAATTTGTAACTTCCTTCTTACCCTCCCCACCCCATATGTCCCTTATGCCCTCCTCTGAGCTTGGTTCCTGGCCTGGTGGCTGCATTCCTGAGGGGACTATGTCGTTCATGAGCTATGTCAGCCTATGCTGAGGTGCTGGCGTTTCCAGCAACCGCAGGACACGAGGGGACCAAGAGATGCCCCAGAGAAGCCCTGAGTCCCATCCGCACCCCCCTCTGCCGGCACTCTCTGTGACCACCAGTAAAAACACTTTTCTTCGCCTGTTGGTTCAGTGGTATGAGTGGCGGTTTCAACTTCCAGATCAGTAGAACTATTCTCACGTCTCCTGGTGGGAGTGTTTCTTCCTTTAGAACTAAAATCTCTAAGCCAGGATAGCACCAAGGTGTGCTAGCGGCTGTCAGGGTGGTGGTGAGGAGATCCGCTCGCCTTTCCAGCCCCTGATTCCCAGATCTGTGACTCCTGGCTGTGGCAGAGCCGGTACCACATACTGTTCACCATGTCGGAGCGTACCCCACATCCTGGAGGACGTTCCCTCAGCCCCACAGATTGTTGTCACCACTGGGAGTCTTTAGGAGACCCTTCCTCAGTTCCATCAGGCCAGCTGCTTCAGGGCATGGGGGACACGAGAAGACCAGCCAATGCCAGGAGCACCAGCCCGGCACTGCTCTCGCTGCCTGTGGGATGAACTTTCCCAGCTGTGTGCAAAGCCATGCTGAAAAGCCGTGTGCAAAGCCAGGGGCAGTGGACCAAGGGCTCTGCGAGACCACGCGTGATAGGCGGAAGCAGTGCAGATGGCTTCCTGCTCAAACTTCTGCCCACCAGGAGGATTTCTCTTCATCACTATCCTTCAGGGCCACCCCTGAGTGGGACAGCGGTGCCACTGCTGTTGCATGGTGTTGACACGTCATCCAGACTTATCTGTAAACTGGGATGAATTTTTTCCTCCTCCACAAAGTGGTCATAGAAATCTTTTCACAAAACTACAGGTGCAAGTTGAAGAGAAGCAGGTGACATCGGGACCTGAGCTGCTTGTTGAAACTACTCGCGTGTGCCCTCAGCACCTGCCCAGTCCGGTCTCTTATGTGCCGTTTTCCCCTGAGGGTCGAAGGCTACTGAGTGCACCCAGCCCGTGGCCTGGTGAGCCAAGTGGCACTCACGCCGGGATGGACTCCCAGGTGGCGTGGCACCTTTGTGGCCCACGGCCATTCAGCCTCTCCCAGTCCTACCAGCAGCAAGCTGAAGCTCTTTCTCCAACGAGAAATAATTCTCTGCAGATGATGGTGCAGCTCAGCTCCAATACCCTAAGGGTCTGCTCTGTGATTCACCGCGGCAGCCTGCCCAGGCCCTCGAGAGCCTCACTGTCTGCCCCTGGCACTTGAAGCACTGCTGAGTCTGCTGGGTCATGTGGCCCAAGGGACAGTGCTATTTGGATAGCAACCTGGACCTGCTGCAGAGTTTTCTCACTTGGGGTCATGTCCAAAACTGACAGCAGTGTGGGTTACACACCTTCAACATGGACTTCACAGTCCAAAGGGGCCTGCTTGGCCTGACTCTCCTTTCTTAGTGGCAGGAGCAGGAAGCTACGGCCAGGTGTCCTTCACCTGGGAAAGGACACCCTGACATGCCCTCACTTTATTGGGCATCTACCAGTTTCACCACGGTGGCAGGTTCCCGAATTGTCCTGGGGATAATTTCTAACCTCTTCACAACATGTACCTGACCAGGTGTCCAAGATATCGACCCCTTCCTGCTTCCCAGGTCCGACCAGCACAACATCATCAATGAAGTGGCCCGGCGTGACTTCCTGTGGGCTGGCCAGGTGCTCCCGGTGACAAGGGACTTCTGGTGAGTTGATTCAGCCACTGGGGAAGGAAGGAAGGGGGCTGCTTTCCCTCCCCACGGCAGCCAGTTGCTTCCAGGGGCCGTGCCGTGGGCAGAGGAAGGAAAGCACACGCCGCGGCTGCCAGGGCCACACTGACTCGCTCTGGGTTAAAAACCAACCAGAAATGGGTGGCAGCCGCAATCGGAGCCATGCCTCGTTAAGTTGACGACAATTCTCTGCCACTCTCCAAGCCCACGTATCTCCTGAATAGACCGAATACGTGAGCCGAGTGGGGTCGTGGTGGGAGCCACCACCCCGCATCCTGGGCATGGGTTGCGAACTTACCCTACGCCACTGCTCCGTAACACGGTATGGCTTTGGGTTTGCCAGCCTGGTAGAAGGAAGCAGTTCTAGGAGCTTCCATTTGGCTATTCTCCCCTAACAGTCTTCGTTCCTCAGGTCAGGAGACCAACATGGGAACTCTGCCCGTTGTCATTCCAACTGCACATTCTGGAACTGGGGACATGCCCCTAGGCTTGGCTGGCGCATCGTTGTGCCCATCATGAGACTGGCCTGGACCAAAACTCCACTAGTCCCTACTCTGACCAGGGACAGCAGAGGCAGTTAGGGTCCCTAGAATTTATCACAGTTCAGACAAGAGTCCAGGAATGCCCCCGAAGTCTGGGTTTCCATTCCCCGATGCGCACGCCATTTGGGAAAGGGGAGGAGGAAGGCGCAAAGTACACACCCTTGGTCGCGTAGCTCAGTCCTTCCTCAGGAGACCTGCCTCCCCTCCATGCAAGGGCCTCTGGGCTCATGAAGCGGCTCAAGTCGGGCCCCCAGTCCTGCTTCTCTTGGGGTCCCAGGGGAACATGTCATGACCATGTTCCACCCCAGCCCTCCAGGCCCCACTACGAAGCGGGCCTTTCTTAGTTGATCTGACACTAGTTTTAGAAAGCACTGACGTTCCCAATCTGGACACCCAGCTCTCAGTGTCATGATGTCCGGACCTTGGGAACCAGGCCTAGCTTACCCTGGGCCCAGAGCAGGGCAGGATGGGGGTGACTGTGCATGCAGAGGGGGCCCTGCGGGGTGTGCCACCCACAGGCATCTCATCTGATCACACCTCACCCATTTCACAGACCTGCAAGCCAGGACTCAGGAAAGTGGAATGACTTTCTCAAAGTCTTACAGACAGAATTGGACCCCAAATATGCCAGACCCCAAGGTGAGGCTGTTTCCAAATCAGCCCACCACCTGCTTCCCACAGAATTCCTCTCTCAGCCCCAGACAGTCCCCAGGCCCTGGTGCCTGGGCTCAGGAGAGCAAAGCTCTAGCAGCCTCTCCACCCCTGCAGGACTGAGATGCATCATAGGTGACCAGGCTTCACCCCTTCTTACTCCCATTGGGGAAACCGAGGCTCAGCAGGCTCGAGAAACCAAGCTTTTGGAAAAACCCTCTAAGCAGCTGGCCTCAGGCCACTGCCCGAGTTCCAGCCAGTCCTCTGTGTGCAGACGTGAGGTCCTCCCCTACAGGTGCTTTCTCCGGCCAGGCGGGTACCTCTCTGGCCCATTTCTGAGTCCTCAGTGCCCAACTCAGGACCTGGCACAGAGCAGGGGCATAGGAGGGCTCTCGCCCTCATCGTATAGGGACAAGAAGCAGAGGGCCAGGGTGGGGTCAAGGGTCGGAGAGCCCCTTGTTAAACATTTCAGTGGGGAGTGGGCTTGGCAGAGAACAAAAGCGCTGTGTCCAGCCCTAGTACCCATACCCACTCTCGCATGCCCCCCACTGCAAATACCCTCAGTCGCACCCACACACTCTCCTACACCACCTGCCCCCAGGGCGGGGTGCTGGCACCAGTTCCGCTTGCTCACGGAGCCAGCTGTGCACATCGCTTCCCCACTCTGCACGTTCAGGGGCCTCCCAGAACACTGGTGACTGGAAATAAACCACAGTGGAGTATTTACACCATGGGAAGTGGCCAATCCTGCAAATGAGAACTTGACTTTTTTAAGCCCCTTGGTAAACACTTATGGGCACCCACTGGTCGGGCCGCCCCACACTCGTCCGTGGTTAGCCCCACACCCACCCCCAGCTGTGCAGGCCCATGGCCGCTCGCCCCTCCTGGTAGAACCCGTGGAACCACACAGCCACAAAACGCCCACCCCCTCATCACACGCACGCCCCGGTCCAGGCTCAGACCAGGCACACGTACTCTCAGCCCACTCAGCCAGATGCGAGCAGCCCGCACACCCTCACCCCGCACACGCTCTCCCCCTCACTGCCACTGACTCGGCTTCTCCCCATAGCCCTCAGCACCCATGGGCGTACACGCCCCGCCCCACCGCTCCAGCCCTGCAGCCTCTTCACTGCTCCCCGTGCCTGCCCGCGTGAATCCCACACACCCAAACCCAGGAGACCCATAACCTGTGGACACACGCCATCACACCCACCCACACCCGTGCTGTTTCGCACAGAACACAGGCAGCCACCACTGAAGACCAACCCAGCCCTCCTCCAATACACACTGAGACACGCACACGCACGCACTGCCCTGGCAAACACCGTTACTCAGGTACACCCAGGTGCATACCCACCTGCTCAGGTACATCCCCATCTGAATCCAGTCACACACCAGTCCTGGCCAGCCATCGTGTCACACCAACTGTATACCCCCTCCTCCTTCCACACCCCCCACCCTCCCAGCAGCGGGGCCTCCAGGGCTCCCACCTTTCCCAGGTGACCTGCAGGCCCCAGAACGGTTGGACATTCCCTCCCGATGGCAGGCAAACTCCAGCGCCAGGTGTCCTGATGGTGGCCATGAGGGGTATGACCTCTTGGTGCCCCAGCAACCCCTGCTGCCTGCATCCCAGGCCCTCCCCATCCCTCTCCCAATTTATTTGGAACCAAATAAGAGATTAAGACAAAAACAGTTCCCAGGAGGCAGATCATTTGGTAATTATGTGCAGGTGTTAAATCGCTCCCAGCTCCCTGGCTGCCCCCGCCCCACCTCCCAGGTACGGGTGGGGGCGGTAATTACAAAGCCAGCCGCCCCTTAATCCCCGTAATGGGCCAGGCCTGCCTGCCGCCCGCCCACCTGGCAGCCCAGGCTCAGAACCCAGCTTCCCCGGGAAAGAGGGGAGCGCACCCAGCCACCGCTGCTGGGGCCAGGCCGGGCACTGCTTGCAGGCCTCATGCTGCCTGTGAGGGATGCTCTGTGAGCCATAGCCACCTCCCAGAGGGGGAAGCTGAGGCAGTGAGCAGCAGGGGACATGCCCAAGGTCATGGGCAAGTTGAGGGGCACCCTCCTCTGGTCCTTCATCGCCCAGCACGACAGAAGGGCAGAGACAGGCAGGGAGTCACTGGAGACAGCTGGAGAATTCACAGTGGACCCAATACTGCCTGTGTCCCTACAGGGCTGCTCTCCATCTGTGTCCCTGAGGACAGAGCCTGGGCCTGGGGGAGGGGCAGGGTCACAGGAAGGCAAACTTGGCATGAGGAAAATGTTTCTCCCGTCACGAGCTGCTCTGGGAGGAGTGAGCACCTTGTGCTGGCAGGCATGCACACGGAGAGGCTGGCTGGCCCCTCCAGGGGCCACAGGTGAATGGGTGGCTGGCGGACTTTCTAGCACCCCTTCCGCAGGGATTCCCAGGGTCCTCTATCCCTGTCATGGCAATGGCTGGCTGGCCGCATTCTCAGCAGACCTGGTGCAGTGGCCACCACGCCTGCCGGGGGTCCCAGCTCTCCTGCCCGCTAGGAAGCCCTTCCCTGCAGGCACCCATTCAGCCCACCCACCCAGGGGAAATGTCACCTCCTCTGGGAGTCAATCCTTTGATCAACCCGGCAGAGGCCACCCACGCCCCTGGAATATAACAGCCCCTGTCGGACCCCTCCCACCAACTACCTCGCATCACTGGGATTGTCTGAGATCCTCTCAAGGACGTGAACCATGTCATGTCCACCTGTGTCCCCAGGCCTCCCTCTCTGATCCCTGCTCCCAGCCCAGAGGCACGGAGAGTTCCCGCCAGAGCTGGGCCTGGCTCCTCCCCTCCCACTGCCACCATGGGGCCACGCTGGAGATGGCGGCCTCTCTCTAGGGGACGATTCGTTTCAGCCTGCTGTGCAGCTCAGGTGCAAGTCAGCAGGGATGGCAGTCCCCAGCCCCTCCCACCCACCGGGGCTCACAGGACAGCCTCGCGGAGGACCCGCACCTGAACCTCTGGGCAGAGGGCAAGATCCTCACAGGACAGGCAGGAAAACCAAGGCTCCTGCCTCCTGGTAGCAGAGGCGGTGTTTGGACTCGAAGCCATTCTTAGCTCCTGGTAGAGCTCTGGCCACCCTGCTGTGGACCCGACACCCTACACCTTACTTCAAGGTCAAACGCTCAAGAGAAAAGCCTCAAATAATGCTGGACACAGAGTAAGCACTTCATTCATCCAACAGCTACCCCTCTGTGTGCGGGGTACAACAGCACACCAGACAGGCACGAACCCCCGCCCTGGGGGGCTGGTGCTGTCCTGCAGTGGGCGACAAGCAGATACACATGTAACCTGTAATGTGGAGGATGGGCACGTGCTGGAAAGAGCAACAGAGCAGGTGACGGCACCAGCACGTGTGGGCCACCCGGTAATTCTAGACTTTCTCGCAGCCCTGTGGACAAACACAAGAAGAAATAGATGAAATTGATGTTAATGATATGGGTAGTTTAATACACTAGTTCCAAAAGTTACCATGTCGATATGTAATCAATGTAAATAATTCTCGTTATTTTACTTTTTTTTCATTCTGTGTCTTTGAAATCAGTGCGTATTTTACACTTACGGTATGTCTGGACTCTGCCCAGCTGCAGTTCAAGAGCTCAGGAGCTACACGTAGCTGGTGGCTGCTGCATTGGATGGTACGGGTCCAGGGCGACCGGGAGAGGGTAGGAGTGTCTCTCACACAAGGGAGGTCAGAGAAGGCCTCTTGGAGGAGGTGATCTCTGAGCACGGGTCTGGAAGCAAGGAACAGAGCCAGCAGCTCCATGGGGAAGGATTGTCCTGGGCAGAGGGGACAGGAATGAGCCAGCAGCTGGAGGAGATGAGCAGGGAGAACGGTAGGAGACAGGCCAGAGAGGCACTGGCTCAGCCAGGGCTGGCCCCCGCCCCGTGAGGACTGTGCTCTTGCTCTGGTGAGAGCGCCGGGCAGGCAGCTTGGCCTCGCCGGCTTGGGTTCCGAGGAGAGCGCACTGCGGCACTGCGCACGCCCAGCCCGACTGCCGCTGTGAACCCCGCTGCGCTGTGATTTCACGATTGCACCAGCACCTACGCGTCGTGAGGGCCTGCGGCGCCTGGCACAGTGCTGGCACACGGTGAGCACCCGCGAAAGCCAAAGCTGCCCAGTGCTCTGTGCGTCTGAGTCTTTAGGTGAAGCTCCCACGTTCCTGGGTGCCAGGGGTCTCTGCTTCTTGGGGAAGGCAAGCGGGCGGACCTCAGCCCCCCTCTCCCTGCGCCCTCTGACACTGGCCTGTTTCCACATTCCGCGAATTGCTGCGGGTGATAAATGGCTCTATGGCAAGGCTGCCCCCAGGCGTGCTGACAGGGCAGCCTCCACTTCCTTTGCCCTGGCTGGGCGGGGAGCTGGGCAGGGCCTTCTGACCCCACCAGCAAGCCCCGCACCCTGTGCTGGCCCCAGGGCGGCCCACCCTCACCCCACCGCCTCGGCCTAGCCTCTGCGGGGTACACGCTCGCGTTCTCTCAGCACACACTCCTGGAGCCATGGGGATCCAAGAAGGGACAAGGCCAACTGAGGTGCCCGCCCCCAGGGAGCAGGTCTTCCAAGTTGGGGGGGTCACTAAGTGACCCCCCCGGTCCTCATTTCATGGGCTTCTCTGACCAGATGCCGGTGAAGACCCTCTTCTTGCCCACCCCTGAAACCCAGAATGGCAGCTTCTCAGAGGCCACCTTTAGGGAGCATGGCCACCGCTGAATCCCATAAGAGGAATTTGGGATAGCTGCAAGGAGGACTTACTGGTCACCTGGGGAATAAACCTTGAAATAAGAAAGGAAAAGACAGACTTCCCATTGCCTGCAGCAATTTAAATAAACGCTTGGACAACGATGCATTATTAGGAAAATAAAAAAGAAAAAGAAAAGAAAATGCCGGCTGGCCAGATGCCATCCATTTACAGCAGCTATCTCTTGGGGAGGGGTGCAGGGTTAGGGGACTTTGTTTGCCTTTTGTTTTCTTATTTTCCAGATTTTCTGCCATGCATATGTATTTACTGTACACTTAAGAGTTTAACAGGAAAAAACAAAAATGTGACAAAACAATCCCAGTTTGAAAACCCAGCACCTCTTAGAACTTCCTGGAGCAGTTGTGTCTGGCTGGCAAGACCAGGAACACTCCAGGCCGAAAGGAGATGGGGTGACTGTCTTGGCTAACCCGAACCCAGGAGCAGAGGTGGCCTCGGAGCTGGGAGACTGCGACTGGGCGCAGGAGCCGAGCCCAGGTAAAGGGAGCAAAGGCCGTGGGCAAGAGAGCAGTGTCGGGGGGCCCGGGCGGGGAAGGGGGGCCAACAGGAGCTGCCAGGGGTGGAGGGTGAGGCCAGAGGAGGATGGAGGGATCAGGTGACTCAGGGCCCTACCCTGGTCCTACAGGCACTGGGGAGTCACTGAAGGTGTGTGAGCAGGAGAGGGCAGGGGTCTAGCAAGAGCAGTGGGGCTCTCCCAGATTCCTCTAGCATTTCCCTTCACGGCATTGTAGTTTAGAAATCCTCAGGCTTCTCTGAAAGGCAGCCTGATTCCGAGGTTAAAAGTTGGGGCTCTAGAGCCAGTCAGCCTGGGTTCAAGTCCCTGGACCACGCCTTTCCAGCTGCGTGTCGTGTCCTCGGGCTGTGACCCAACCTCTCTGCGTCAGGGCTCACCCTGAAATTGAGAGTGGCCATTGAGTACCAGCCTGTTGTCAGTTGAGAGCATTAGATGAGTCAAAACACAAAAAGTGTTGAAAATGGGGCCTGGCATACAGTAAGTGCCTACTGAATGCTGGTCACTGTCAGCCCCGCCCCACCGCAGCGGCACGTTTTACTCTCCCAAAGGGGTGGGGAACGCGCGGCCTTCTGATTTCAAGACTGTTCTTCTTTAAGCACCAAAGGAGGCGGGAAAAGCTTCATCTTTCTCTGCTGCACCCCTTTTAATAAAAGGATTTGTTCTATAAAATTTAGATTTAGTCAAAAAGCTGCACTTAAGGACCCAGAAGGCCACATGTGGCCTTATGGCCACAGGTTCCCCACCCCTGTGAGGGCAGAGACCAGCTCAGACTCAGGCCTGTCACCGGGTAGGTGCCCATAACTATTTTTCAGGCAAAGGAGCAAGCAGCTGCCCTGTGTCCCTTCAGGAGATGGAGTCCCCAGGCCCCCTCCCCCTTTATGCCAGGTGCCGTGCGCAGGGCGGGTCCGTGTCTGCCGGGAACCAGTGCCTGGGAGCCCCCGAAGGTAGGACTCCGACTCCACTCTGCTATTCCTCTATCTCACTCATTCTCCTCAGCGACCCTGTTGGCCGGGGGCATGTCTCCACTTCCTGGAAGAGAAAACCGAGGCTCAGAGAGGTGAGGGCCCTGTTCTAGAGCAAGCCCACCAACACAGCCATTCTGCCAAAGGACCCCGGCAGTGCCCTTTGAAAGCCTGGCACTTGTAATACATCTTCTAGGACAAAGAGGGCCCAGGTGGGGGTGGAGGAAAAGAGACGCGGTCTGCTTTCCCAGGAGGCTTCGGGTCCCGGAGCTCCAGGTGATGGAGCTGGTCCGGAGCCGGGGCCCAGGTGGGGGGCAGTGGAGATGGGGAGGCACCTCTGGCCTTTCATCTGGAGCCCACGGCCCAGCCTGCCTCCCTCCACTCCTCAGCGGGGGGCCATGGTCGCTCACCTGGAGCCATAAATGAGCCCACCTGTTGCCTGGCAGGTATGCCAAGACCTGAGAGGGGGAGGGCCCCGAAGGAAGCGTTGCCCACCTCAAGCTCCCCATGCCAAACTTTTGAAGCCATATGAAAGCTCCCAGACCTTTCCTCTGCCAAACCTCACCTGCCTGCCTGTCAGCCACCTCCACCCCCAGCCCAGCTGGGGTTTGAAGTCAGGAAGCCCAGCTGTGGATCGGTTTACCAGAGGCCGGGCCTCTCTGAGCCTGTTTCCAGTCCGGGAAAGGGCAGGGGGAACGCTCCAGGGCATCTCCAGAAGATGACTCCAGTCCGGGGGTGTAACGCCGAGAGTCCCCCATGCTGCCTGCCCGGCCCAGCACTGCCCGATGCAGGCGGAAGCTGGCATCCTCGCCGCCCAGGGCTGCCAGCTGTTCCTGCGGTTCTGGCTGGAGGCCGGCCCTGTCGCAGGTAGGCTGGCTGGGTGGTCCCTGCGGAGGCAGCTGGGAAGCCCGGCCCAGACAACAGGCCCAGCTCCACCTGGGGCTGCGCGGACTCTGTCTGCTCCATCCCAACACAGCCAGGGCAGGCAGGGGCTCTGCTTGCCAAGCACCTGTCGCGCGCCAGCAGTGTCACCACCCGCATTCTGTGGAGATACTGAGGCGCCAGGCCGGACGCCAGGCAGGGGTCCCCAGGCTCAGAGGCCCAGTCCAACACCAAAGCTCCACGCGTGCACCTCTCCGTGCCCCTTGCGCTGTGCACGGGCGCCAGGCTTTCCAAAGTTGAATTTTCTAGAAAAACAGGTATGGAATGGAATGATGGGTGCATACCCTGCCCTAGCACAGGGGAGAGGTGAGCCCCAAGGTAACAAGCAGTCTGATAAGGGGCTCGTGGGTGTATTTTCTTTCTTTTTCTTCTTTTTTTTTTTTTTTTTTTTTTTTTTTTTTTGTCTTCAAAGCGATTTGCAGAACCCAGGCTAATTAATTTTCCCCAGAACAGAGCCAGCACCTGTCTCCCACCCCAGCCCCCAAGCGCCTGTGAGGGAAGGAGATGGCAGAGCGGATAACTCAGCTGGCAGAGGGCTGGGGTGGGACGCGGGCAGGACTGGCCCCTGAAGGCACCCAAGATGCAGGGGAGAAGCGAGACCCGAGGGAGCAGCAGGCGGCCCAGGCAGGCCTCCACCCGCCCGCCGCAGCAGATCGCCCGCCTGCTTTGCAGAGAGTCCCCTCAACAATTGGAACAACCATCGTGCCAGCACCATCTCTGGGCTGTGCCCTGCTCAGAGGAGACGCCATCCTGGCCTCTGCCCTCAGTCGGGCAGCTGAGGAAATTTGCTCATCCTTCATTCATTCATTCACTCGCTCACCTTGCACATTTAGCTAAACCACAAAAATAGCCCCTAGTCTGAGCCCTCAAGGCCTTGCACGAGGAGCAGGGACCACAGAGATCAATGAAACCCAGTCCTTGGCTTTGGGGAGGGCCCAGTCTGCAGCAGAAGAGGCCACCAGCTAATGGGAACATGTGGCACAAGGAGACTGGACCAGAAGCTTGGAGGCTCCGAGGACTTCCACAGAATAGTCAATGTTTGGTCTCCAACTGGGCTTTGAGGGGTAAGTAGGAGTTTGCCAGAAGGAGACGAGCAGATAGGGCATGCAGACGAAGGGGACAGCAGTGCAAAAACACAGAGTGAGACAGGGTCCGTGCTGCTGGCGAGCAGGAGGAATTCCAGATGACCGGTGCGGAGGGAAATCACTAAGGACAGGGATATTGTCAATGGTGGGGCATGTGACCCCCGGGGCCTCAAGCAGTGCTTCCCAGACTTCACCCCATCCCTGCATGTCGTGCAGAGAGACGATGGCATGCCTTGGCACCTGTGGGAAACAGAAGGCTGAGATCAGAGGCTACCAGCCTGGGGACTCCAGCCACTTGGCCCTGTGTAGCTGCCTGCCTTGAAGGCTGAGGGAAGTCATAAGTCAGTACAGACGCTCCTCAACTTATGATAAACCCA
This sequence comes from Indri indri, assembly GCA_004363605.1. Lineage (NCBI taxonomy): Eukaryota > Metazoa > Chordata > Mammalia > Primates > Indriidae > Indri > Indri indri. The sequence continues at coordinate 41,088 of RJWJ010003188.1, read as the reverse complement.
TGTAAGTTGAAAATATCATTAAGAGGAAAATGCATCTAATACACCTACCCTACTGAACATCATACCTCAGACTAGCCTACTTTAAACATTCTCAGAACACATATATTAGCTACAGCTGGGCAAAATCGCCTAATGCAAAGCCTATTTTATAATAAAGTATTGAATATCTTGTGTAATTTACAGAATACTATACTGAAAATGGAAGATAGAGTGGCTGTATGGGTACTCAAAGTACGGTTTCTACTGAATGCACATCGCTTTTGCATCATGGTAAAGTCAAAAAATCTAGGTCAAACAATCGTAAGTTGGGGACCATCTGTTTGCTGAAAGCTGTTTGTCACCTACTTAGGAAATTTTGTCTAAAACATTAATGTTGACTGAATAAGAAGTTCCAGGGTAAGGACCCTGGGCTTGTTCAGGGGTTTGATGTCCCTGGGTTGATGTTACTAAGGACGTAAGTTTTTCTAATTTTGCACTCTGCCACTCTTTCATGCCATGCTATCATCCCTCATGGTCACAAGGTGGCCGCCATAGCTCCCAACATCACATCCTCCACGGTAGCAGGTCGAGCAAAAAGTGAGGAGAGCAGAAAGCTTTATTCATGTCCCTTTCTAAGAAAGCCACTCCCACAAGCCTCTGGCACTCTTTCTCTTAAATCCTGTTGGCCAAAATGGAATCACATGTCCATCCCTGGACCAATCCCTGGCAAAGGGGAGTGAGCCTACCACAATCAGCCAAATCCAATCAGGATTCAGCCTTAGGCACCAAACTGTCGAAGCAACAAAGTCTAGATTCTTTAAGCCAGGAAGGACAAAACAGTATCTGACCACACTTAAATTTTAAAATATGTATTTTAAAAACTCTTTTCTCATGCTCTGCCCCCGATCCTGCCACACTTTTCATGTCTGCTCTCAACTCCACCTGTAATCTCGTGCTTTCATGTCTCTGTATCTTCCGTCTCCTCACCGGAATATCAGTGTTGTGAGATCAGGGATTTCTCTGCTCGGATTCACCCCTCTGAGCGGGCATCTCAAGCAGGGTCTGGTACACAGTAAGTGCTCAGTAAATATTAGTCGGACGAAGAAATGAGTGAACCAGAGGGAACAGCGGGAAGTGATAACGGTGGCAGCCAGAACAATCAGCAGGTCCAAGCCACCAAGGACCTGCGTGCCCAGATGGCGATGGGCGCCATGGACAAGCAAGGTCGATGGGGAATCTGGGGGATGTTTTCTCTCGGCAGAAGGTGTCAGAGGGGCACCGCTCGAGGCGTTGTCACAGTGGAGCAGATCAGAGTGGGTGTAACCTGAATGTGGCTGGTGGCAAACAGTGATTTTCTGATACCCTCTCATGTCCCAGCCTCTCAGATATTGATCCCAATACTGCTGCTATCCCGAATGCCCTTCTCAGAGGTCCATGTCCAAATTCTCGCCACCCTCAGGGCCCGCTCAATTCCTGGTCCGCAGGAAGCCCTCTCTGCTGCCTTTAAGCAGCACGGGGCTTGTGCTGAACCTTGCCTCCGAGCCCCAGACTATGACTTCCTTTCCTGCACTCACTGAGCTTTGGGGGCTCACAGCAGTTGATCAAGCAACGTTTGAGTGAAGGAATGAGAGACAGCTAGAGATGGTTAGAGGTCAGCTCAGGTTTCTGGATGACTCTTGCCTTAGGAGGGTGAGAGAGCTCAGAAGCAATTTGAGGCCAACCCATGGAAGCTTCTGAAAGCTGTCAGGGCTGGGTGGGCCCGATGCCCAGCTTCCTGGAGTGAAAGGAAGAGCAGGGGCTGCACGGCCAGACGGAGGCCACAGGAGAGAGAGGGAGAGAACGCCTGCCCCTTGAGTGCCTGCCACGTGTCAACACACCATCTTAACTAACATCAAAGAGCCCCACTTTACAGAGGAGCACACTGAGGCTCTGTGAGCTGAGTAGTTAGTGTACCCATGGCTACACAGAGTCCACCCTGGCCCTGCGGCTGTCAGACTCTTCTAAACTAGAGTTTCTCAAAGGGAGCTGTGTCGCCCCAGGGCCTTGTGGACATTTACAGTGTGTTTGCAGCTCCCAGCAGTTGGTGGGCGGAGCTACCCCCGTATTGCAGCCTGGATCCTGGAGCACCAGACATCGGCAAGGACCAGCGTCTCTGCTTGCGGTTACCAGTGTCCAGAATCTCACTCGACTTTTCACATGAACAGAGTGGCAAGGCTTGTGGCACGCATGACCTTAGCAGGAATAGAACCTCTGTATAAACCACGGGTGGCTGTGCTTTCCGTTTCCCAGGGCTTTCCTAGCAGCTGTTCACCCTTCAGAAAATCACCCGTAGTCCCCAGTTATCAGTGGACCACAGCTGTGTCTGTCTGTGTTTGTAGCTGTTGTATTCCTGGTGAAATTATTCTTATGTCTAAATGTGTATTTTTAGCCCTCTATTTCAAAGTGTACGTTATTCACTTAGAGTGTCTTATTTCTCTTAAATCCAAACATATTCATTATTACATAGGCATAATCGTTTAACAACTTTATCTCCTCTTCCAGGGTAGTCCTGCCCAAGCACTTCTATGGGGAAATACATATTATTTTATTACAAATTATTTTCCTTATTGTTTCACTTTAATATGACAACTAGGGCATTATGGGTTGCAAGTAGGTAATATTATCTATGAATTTTATTTCGGGAGAGGAAAGGAACCATTGTAATATACTTGTTTGAAAGGAGGACAGCAGGCCTGACCTTAAAGCCTCGGGGCCCTGCCCCAGGAGAAGCTTCAAGGCGTCGCTGTCAGTGAAACAGGCAGGGGCAGAGGTGGGGCTGGGGGAAGATCAAGTGAGCTCCCAAAGCAAATCACAACCTACCAAACTGCCTGAATTGAGCTGAGATCACTGTAAATGAAAAGGATACAAAGAGACAGGTGATAATAATTGTCTCCTGGGACACAGGGAAGATACTTGTGGGAAAGACACTGAGTCAGACACTTCTTGGCCACAAGTGGCCGTGTTGGCACAAGACAGCTTGGTTGCCACTCAGACCCTGTGGAAGATGAGTAGAGAAGCAGGCAACCACGCTCCCGGGGGGGCTCGCCAGGCATTTATATGCACAAGTTAGTCAAAGGCCAAGTATCTTGTGATTTCAGCACTGACTGCACTGAATTTTACATATGTAGCATAAGTTCTGTTAAAAACACAATAAGAGGTTGAACACAGTGGCTCACACCTGTAATCCCAGCACTCTGGGTGGCCAAGGCAGAAGGATCGCTTGAGGCCAGGAATTCAGGGCCGCAGTGAGCTATGACCACACCACTGCACTCCAGCCTGGGCGACAAAGCAAGACCCTGCCTCCAACAAAGTAAAAATCTATAGGAACAAAAATGCAAGCAGAAATATTTGTAAATTTGTATGTCACACAGCCTTGGAATAACTATTGTTTAGGATCTTTTCAGTGCATGTGACAGAAAACCTAACATAATGTGGAAAGGATTTTTTAAATTTTTAATTTATTTTATTATCATTATTTTGCTCACATGATTTATTAAAAGGCATAGGTCTGCCTTCAGGCGAAGTTTAACACAGAGGTCAAATTATGTCACTGGTACTTATTTCTCTCCTGCCCTCTCTGGGGTCTACCCACTCTTCACTGGCTCCATTCTCAGGAAGACTCCCCTTTTGGGGTGCAGGGAGGGCTGTACAGGTGCCACCTTTTCACCTCAAAGTCCTTGGGAGCAAAGAGAGCTCACCGGCCTGGAACTGAGTCTCGTAATTTCTCATTGGCCAGACCTCAGTCATGTGATAGTCCTTGAACCAATCATTGTGGCTGGGCAAGTGATGCACTGATTGGCTGCGGCCAGGGCCCTGGAGCTGGGGCGGAGTCCTCCAGGACCACAGGGGCTGCAGAGATGAACAAAAGTGTCCACTCCACAGACACAAGTCATTTAATTCACAAACATCTATTTCATACTGTGGGGACCTGGCTGATGACAGTGATGATGATGATGGCAACTCAAACCTAACATTTACTGAGAATGCACCACGTGCCAGAAATCTTCTGGGCACTTTCCCACTCTTTGTCTCATTTAACCCTCCCAACCACGGTTGGGGTATGCACTGTTATTATCATCTCCACTTTACGGATAGGGGAACTGAGGCACGGCTGTCGTGAGTAACTTTCCCAATAGCACACAGCTATGTAAGTGGTTCAGAGTCAACCACTTATGTGTCACACCTAAAGCACAAGTGACCAAAGGAAAAGATAGATAAATGAGACTTCATCAAAATGAAAAACTTTTGTGCCTGAAAGGACACCATCAAGAAAGTATAGCCAGACGCAGTGGTACATGTACTCAGGAGGCTGAGGCGGGAGGATCACTTGAGTTCAGGAGTTTGAGGCCAGCCTGGGCAACATAGTGAGACCTCACATCTAAAAAAAAAAAAGTGAAAAGACAGCCCACAAAATGGGAGAAAATATTTGCACATGATATATCTGATAAGGGTCTAGTATTCAGAATAAATAAAGAAGTCTAACAATTTAACAACAGAAAGGCAATCCAACGTAAAGTGTGCGATTTGAATAGACATTTCTCCAAAAAAAAGAGGGACAAATGGCCAATAAACACATAAAAACACATACTCAGTATCATTAGTCATAAGGGAAATGCAAATCAAAACCACAATGAGATATCATTTCATACCCACTAGGATGACTCTAATCAAAAAAACAGATAATATCAAGTGTTGACAAGGATATGGAGAAATTAGAACCTTCAAACACTCATAACAATGTAGAATGATGTAGCCACTGTGGGAAACAGTGTGGCAGTTCTTCAAAAGTTAAACATTAGAGTTGCCACGTGGCCCAGCAATTCCACTTCTAGGTATATACTCAAGAGAATTGAAAACGTATGTTTGCACAAAAGCTTGTACACAAATGTTGATAACAGCACTATTAATGATAGCCAAAAGGTAGAAGCAAGCTAAATGTCCACCAACTGGTTAATGGACAAACAAAACGTGGTCTACCCGCTGGAATGTTGCACAGACATGAAAAGAAAAAGCATGCTACATGCTACAGCAGGCTGAACCGTGAAAGCAGTACGCCAGTGAAAGAAGCTGGACACAAAGGCCTTATGTTGCATGATTCCATGGGTATGAAACTTCAGGACAGGCGGAGCCACAGAGGCAGAAAGTAAATGAGCAGTTGCTTGGGGCAATGGGGAGTATTGCTAACAGGCACAGGGTTTCTTTTGGGGATGACGATGTTTGGGTGGTGGTAGTGCTTACTATTAATAAAAACCCCTAAATTTTATACTTTAAAATGAATTTTATGCAATGTGAAATATATCTCAATTTTTTAAAAAAAGAAAAAATGGTAAATGACCAAATATACATATGCCAAGGAGAAACAGGACACGCCTGAAGAGGTTAAAGGCTTGCCTTATCAGACGTCAGGATGTGTTATAAAACTCTAGTAATTAAGACGGAGAGATCCGGGTTTGTGCTCAAACCTGGCAGTGGTGTTACCACATTTCTGTACATATTTTCCTTATGTGACGGGCCTCCATGAAAATACCATCGATGACATTCCACAAATGTTTGTGTGCATCTCCATGCCAGTGACCCGCAAGGTAGTAAATCATCCTGTCAGTGGCGCAGTAATATTAAAGACTCAGAACCTTTAACGGGCTAAGTGCACCAGCACTGAGGGAATACAGACAGGAGCTGGCAAGTAGCTGTTTCTCAAAGTGTGGTCCCTGGGCCTCCTGCACAGGAATCACCAGGATTGGGATAAGCCGCAGACTCCAGGGCTCCACTCCAAATTTCCTATATCCAAAATTCTCAGGATGGAAACTGCAAATCCTGCTGTAGCAGCCTGTCTGTGTGATTCTTCTGTGAAATGCTAAGAACCGCAGCAATGGACTACGGGACAGTCAAGTTCATCCTGAATATTCCAGAGTTGGAAGTCCTTTGAAGATCATTCAGGAAGAGTGTAGCTTGCCTTGATTTCTTTAAGGTGCAAAGCATTGGGATGTATATTTCTCCAGTATATTAAAGACCTAAAGGATTCAACAGCATCCAAAAATATTGGAAAAGACAAACCACATCAGACGTTGATAGCCATTGGACAAGACATTTGGCAAAAAGGATGGACAGGTCTTTGTTGGAATCTTGGATTGATGCCTAGAGAATAATATTGCCTTCCTAAGAGCTACATGAAAAAAGACTTCTTAAATTCATATTTCCTATATCCTGAATTTCCTTGGCCAAAATTTTGGTTGTGTTCTGACGACATCACAGAAACTTCTTGCATCTTCTAATTCTGCCCATTACTCTGGGGAAAGCCAGGATGCCAAATCCCTGATCTCGAGCTGATTTTTTAAGGCACTTTTCACTGAATGTTTGATATTGTAAATATCAAATGTGCAAATACACTTAGAACAAGATTTCAAGGGCAAAGTATTCTTTTGCAATTTTACTTCAATCATATTTGCTATGAAAGCACAAAAAATTTTTTCAGACAGTCAGGACTATGACAAATGCAATGACTACTCTGCAGAAGATAATTTTAAAAATCACACGGAAAACTTCCAACCGCCCTTGAGCAGGCTCAGAGTGTTCTCACGATACCGAGTCCCAGGTTCCAGTTTTTCTTCAGGGAGTTCTTATTTTACTACTGACAGCTCCCATCATGGGACCTGCTGGCTTCCCTTTCACCCAATTAAAAATTATTTACAACACACTAATGAGGGGGAAAAAGGTTTAGCAAGGCCAGACTCCTCAGTGGAGAGACTCTGGGCAATTAAAAACCTAAAAACCTAAGAGTTGCTGTATGTATTCAGGATTTTGCTAATGTCAAATTATGTGAAAGCCCATTTTAAGTTTGCTGAAAATTTTAAAATTTGTTTGCACTGAAGAATAGTGTCTGTGTTTTAACATATTGCCGTACTATTGTTCCACCTTTGAAGTTGCTTATGTAGTTATTCTTTTATTGAAAATAAAAAGGGGGTGATTAATGGGCTCTGACACCCACACACAGCACGTCACACCTTTAGAGTCACGTGCAGACAGGGGAGGGATTCGACACTGCTTCAAGGCCCCTCTGCACATAGTTAGCAAATGACTCGCTTGCCATTTTGCTCTGAGCTGGTAGAGCAGGGCTTTCTTTTCTGTGACATCAAGCTCTTTTTCTAAATTGAAATTCCTGGAAGAAATATTTTACATGTAATACAACAACCCCTACTGATGATGAGGATGATGATGGTGGTGGCAATGATTGTGCCTCCTGCTTACTGAGCCCTTCCCCGTCAGGCCGCTGCTGGAAGAACCGGACCTCTTTTCCCAGGAAAGCAGGTGCTCTCACCACCCACATTTTACAGACAAGAAAACTGAAGTTCAGAGCAATAAAGCAGATCGTTGAAGGTCATGCTGTGAATAAAATTTGAACCTTAGCCCTGTGTGATTTTGCCCCTGGCCTATAACCCCTCACAGAGAGATTCTGAGCCTCTCAAAAATTACAAAGCAGGCAACATGAGTTATGTAACACAGCCATTTCCAAATCAGCTGTGGAGACGCTCCGTTAGGGTTTGGTGCTCTCTCCACAGTCAGCCATGCCGTAGAGTTCCTGGAGAAACTTGTTATAAAGATTTCTGAGCCCCAACCCCCATAATTACAATGGGACCAGACTAGGACAGGACCTGGGATTTGTTTTGTTTTGTTTTGTTTTGTTTTTTAAACAGCCTTCTAGGTGATTCTCATGTAGTCTGTCCACGGATTACTTGGGGGGAAAATTGTCCTCCTAAACCAGGAAGTAGGTCTAGCAATTTTCTCTTTTGAGATGGGGTCTTGCTACATTGCACAGGCTAATCTCAAAATCCTCGGCTCAAGCCATCCTCCTCCTCCCAAGCAGCCGGGACTTACAGGTGCACACCACCATGCCAGGCTCCAGGGCCAGCAATTTGGACAGAAAGTAAATAAGTTGTGACCCAGCCTGGGAGTTCAAGGCCAGCCTGGCAACATAGTGAGACTCCGTGTCAAAAAAGAAAATTGCTAGACCTACTTTCTGGTTTAGGAGGACGATTCCTGACCCTGGCCATTTTTTCAGCCTTATTTCCGGTAAGAAATATTTTTCTAATAGTAATGGCTAACAAGATGCCAGGCCCTGTTTTAAGCAAGCTCCATAGATGATCCATTTAATCCTCACTGCAGCCCTGTGAAATTGAGGCTGTTACCGTACCTGCTGAGAAAGCTGGGACTCAAAGAGCTTAAGCAATTTGATCAAGGACACACAGCTAGTGAGGGAGAAAGGAACCGAGTAATCTGGTTCCAGAGCCTGCGCTCTTAAACTGTGATTTACTCACACATTCCCTCCCTCGTTGCTGCACTCATCCACGGCATCCTGGGCTCCGAAACGGGACGTGCAGCCCCAGAGGCCGTGCAGGATCCCCCGTGGAAAGGAAGAACACATAAGAACATCTCCGTGTCGGCCGGGCACAGTGGCTCATGCCTGTAATCCTAGCACTCTGGGAGGCCGAGGCAGGCGGATTGTTTGAGCTCAGGAGTTTGAAACCAGCCTGAGCAAGAGCGAGACCCCATCTCTACTAAAAAAAAAAAAATAGAAAGAAATTAATCAGACAACAAAAAAAATATAGAAAAAATTAGCCGGGCATGGTGGCACATGCCTGTAGTCCCAGCTATTTGGGAGGCTGAGGCAGAAGGATCACCTGAGCCCAGGAGTTTGAGGTTGCTGTGAGCTAGGATGACGCCACGGCACTCACTCTAGCCAGGGCAACAGAGTGAGACTTTGTCGCAAAAAAAAAAAAAAAAAAAGAACATCTCCGTGTCTTTACTCATCACTTTAATATTACCATTTTTGTGCACTTGAGGCTGTAAACACACATATTTCTGCAAAATAAATAAATATTAATAATATATTATTTACTTAATATTTAATATATTATTTAATAAAATAAACATTAAAACTTTTATCAATATAAATAAAAACCAGCACATAATTTGCAAATGAATAGATTGCAGAAAATGGGGATCTACGTTAAGTTTCTTCGCTGATAAGGATACGTATGCTGTCGAAATAGTTTTGACCCCGTTGGTTAAAAGAACTTGTTTTCGGCAAAATGGGGGTGATGGTAAAAATACCTATCTTGGGTTACTTTGAGACAAAGTGAGTGGGTGCAGGTGGGGTGCACAGCACAGTGCCTGGCCGTGGGATGCTCTCAATTAATTTTAGTGCTGGTCCCTAGAGACCCAGAGGACACGTAGCCGTGGCCCCGGCCCCAAAGAAGTCCACTGTCACAGGCTCTAGAACAGATGGTGGTTGAGTTGAGGGGAGGCAAGTGCTCCCGACAGGCCTTGGCAGGGGAGGGAGTGGCCCACAGGAGATTCCGGGCAGGCTTCCTGGAGGAGGGGGCCTCTGTGTGGAGCCCTGGTGATGACCAGAACTTTGGGGGAAGTAGGAGAGCACATGGGCTGCAAATCAGGCAAGCTGTGTGTCGTTTATTGAGCACCTACTCTGACAGGCACGGTTGTTGCTATTGGGGATACAGAGTGAAGCTTCCAGAGAGAAACCTCTGCGCTCATGGAGCTGACCGCCTTGTGGGGAGGACAGAGAGTGGTGAGTAAAACCTATGGCGAGTTAGCAGACGAGGAGCTAAGAAGAAAACTGTGGTAGGCCCGGCAAACGGGAAGTGCTGGAGGCCCTGGAGTGAACACTGCTGAGAAAGGCGAGTCGGGCCGGGGCCTGAAGGAGGTGAAGGAGCAAGCTCTGGAGGAGGAGCACTGCAGGAGGGCACAGCCGTGCAAAGGCCCTGCGGCCAGCGACAGCGGGAGGCATGTGCCCAGGCGTCAGTGGGAGGCGGGCCAGAGCAGGCCAGACGGTGCAGGCCTGCAGACAGCCGTGAGGGCTTTGTCTCCTCCTCTGAGGAAGGTGGGAGCGGCGGAGAGCGCAGCGCAGAGGCAGAGGAGGTGGGACTTCTGGTCCACTCGCATGCCTTCTGGCTGCCCAAGAAGGGCAGGCACGAGGCGGGGCGCGCAGTGACCCAGGCGGAGGTAGCAGGGCTGGGGCAGGGGGCCCCCTCACCCCACCTCTTGCGGAGGCTCCTCCACACTTGCCCCTACCCCCTCCCCGCACCCCAGCCCGGGCAGCGTTTGCTCTGAAAGGCCTGCCAGCTTCCCCGGGAAAGGCCCAGGCCGGCGGAAAGAGACGTTCAGAGGCCGCCAACCCTGCAATTACCCATAAGATGGATTCTTCTCCCTGACAGGGTGCGAGAGACACCGAGCCTGTTATTACCAGGTCTAATTACAGCGTCTCGGCTGCAGCGCTCAGTGCACGAGAAATACCGGCGGCCTGCAAAGCGGAGCTGAGTGTTCCCTCCTCCCTCTTTCTTTTCATGCGTGCATTCAATTGGCAGAAATAATTACACATCTTCTCCCCCAAAGGGCTCAGAGATAGACTTTGCTCTTCTCCCAGGGCTGGAAATTCAGCTCCCTGAATCTTGAAATTGCCAGCAGGCAGCTTGGACGGTCCATCAAGGCTGGGTGGCCCTAGGCAACACTGTTCTAGATGGGCCTCTACTGCCTGGGTCCCAAGGGCCAGGGCCAGGCCCTGGCACTGCCTGTGCCAGCCGGGAGCCTCCAGCTGATTTCCTGTCCAGAGTACCTCTTGATGCTTGAGCAGAGGACTTAGGGTCTCAGAGCCTCCATCTCCTGCTGGTTAAATGTTCGTGTCACACCTGCTGTGTGCGGTGGTGGGGAAAGGATCGCAGCAGATAAATCCTTCACCACCTGCCAGTGCGGAGTAGGCGTCAGAGTAGGCGTCAGTACCTGGTGCCTTTCATGTCACAGTCTTTTTTCAGAAGTGAAGGACATCCCACGAGTTGAGTACCTACTATGTGCCTCACATACAGAGTTCAGTAAGTACCTGCTGAATGAACGATCTTCTCTTAATGACATTGCACAACCAACCTAGGAAAGGGAGAGTTATTGTTCCTATTGTACCAATGAGGAAACTGAGGCCCAAACAGGGCAGGTGCTTCTCCCAGGTTCAGGGTCACGTGGTGTTTGCGTATGTGCATGCAGGTGTGTGTGCGTGCATGTGTGTGGGGTGGGGGGGTCACCAGGACCCCGCAGTTGCTGGGCAGCAGAGTGAGCCTCCCAGAAATGAGGCTTTCAGAACCAGCCTCCTGCTGTGTGGCTTTGGGCACATCCCTCCTCCTGCTCCTTGGGCCTGGGTTCCCCACTCATCCTGGAGTTTCCATAGATGACATTGGACAGGACCAGAATACTAAGCAATGTTGGGGCATCTGGTGGGGAGGTTGTTTCCAGGGTCCTCCCTTCCTCCTGGCTGCCGCTCAGGGATAGTCTCCATGTGCCGCTGGCCTGCCCCTAGCGCCCTCCAACGCGTGCCTGCCCCTCATCAACCAGGAGAGCAGACCTCGGGCTGGGCATCCTGAGCCAGGCGCGCTCACTAGCAGTCACTGCCACTACTTAGAAGTCAACGAGTTTATTTTTATCATTACCTTTCATTTTTTGGCATATGACACTTGGGTTGTTTTTTTAAGGTAGTTTATCAGATTTCCGTTTATTTAAGTAGAAAATAGTGAATGTGGTTAAAGAAAGATAAATCCAAAGACAAGTGCTCCATGAATATCCCAAAAGTGGGAAGGAAAGAGCAGCTCTAGAACAACTCGGGAGCACCTCGAATGAGCCTACGCTGGAAACCCTCCCCTGTGGGTCCCCAGTGACTCTGATCACCAACATTCTGTGGGCCCTTGAGATGAAACCTGGTCCTGTCGTCTCCACCGTTGATTTGCTGCCATCCTTTGCAGCCTCTTCCCCTCTCTGGGCCTCAGTTTCCTCATCCACAAAGGGGAAAGGACTGGCCACTCTAGGCCTCCCTGCCCAGGGCCTTCAAACCCCGGCTGGGTCCCCGGCTGGACGGCTCTGGGCCCGGGTGCCCTGCCAGGTGCCACAGCTAAGTGAGATGTCAGCACGCAATGGCTCCATTTAGGCTGATGGGCTAATGAGGGGGCGCCTGACAGTCCCGAAGACCTGACATGTCTATTTTCAGGAAATGCAACATCTGGTTCGCAGCCCCGTCCTTCTCCTCGGCACCATCTGCCCAGCCGCGGCAAGGCCCAGTAGCGCCGGCGCCTGACAGATTGCCCTTCCGACGTCTCTATTATTGCTTTGAACAGACACCATGGGGGCTCCTGACCCACCGTCCTTTCCTGGAGGAATGCTCCCCCCGAGGGCGTTCCGATGTCAGCCAGGTTAAGGATGTGACACCACCGGCAGTTCCTGGCCAGAAGTGTCCCCTGTCACTTAGACGCCTCCATAAATAACGCCGGCCTCTCCGCAAAGTCCAGCTCGGAAGGGGAGTTGCAGGTGCTCATGCAACACGCGGCCATTTCCACACTTCCTGCCACAGGTCAGCTCCTTCCGTGAGTTTCAGGAAATAAGAATTTCCGAAAAAAAAAATCAGTAAGTGAATTCAAGTACCATGAGTTGTACAAAGCCCCTGAGGCCTGAGGCTGCACTCGGCCCTCTGCCACTCGCCCCGCAAAGCTGTCGGGAGGGAACGCAAGTGAGCTTTCCTTCACTCGCTAGCTCCTGCCTCATTCCTTCCAGAGCGTGTCTACAGGACAAATGGCCGGTTCGTTGGAGAAATAAATGAGCTGGAAATGAAAAGCACGGGGAGGACACATTATAAAGTAAAAGACGCTTGGGAAACTTATCAACCGAAAGCAATACGTGGATCTTGTTTGAATCCCGATTTGAATAAATCATTGTGGAAAATCACCTTTGAGACGAGCAGGGACAATTGAATACAGTGCGAGTTAAAAGATATTATGGAATTATTGTCAGGTTTTTTTTAGATGTCATAATGGTGTTGCGGTCACTTTTTAAAAATCCCTATCTGTAAAGTCTGGGATGTCTTTGAAAATATTCCAGCCCCTCCCCCTCCACACGCACACAAAACTGGGGATCTTGGAATAAAACGAGAGCAGTGGAATCTGACGGCGACGGTCGCTACCTTCTCCTGGGATGGGACAGGGGAGTCCGCTCCTGTCTGGTGAGCATGCCATGCTTTCCAATTCTGAGTTCTTTTTCAATGTCAGTCATAATAAGTTAAAAGGACTGCTGGCCCCTGCAACGTAGACTGTTACCTTAGCCTCGTCCTCGGTGCGAAGACGCTGCGAAGGTGAAGCGGCCCCCAGGAGGTGCTTCTTAAGTGTCATTCCCTCATTCCTTTCCATGCGATCAGCCCACAACCCTTGCAGTGAGAAACTGAGTCTCAGAGACCTGCAGTGATGGTTGTGGGACCAGAATTGGGGCTCTGTGGTGTCTGTCTTGGGGGACCAAAGGCCACAGAAATCAGCCCTGAGCCTGTCAGCAGGAGATCAGAATCGCATATGAATGTATATATGTATATAACGCATAATGCCATATATTACATATAATCGTATAATTCATTATATCGTATAATGATATGTTATAATTACCTACATGTTATCATATAACACATTACGTACACTGTATTCCTCAGCGTTCAAACATATGAGAACTATAACAGGTGATGTATTTTCTGTAATATTAGAATGAATATGATGGACGTGTTATACATTATTACATTTGTACGTAATAACCTTAGGGAGGTGTGTACATTTTTTTAAACTGCAGCTGGTCTTCCCAGCACTTTTTCCTTTTGCCTGTTTTATTTCTAACAGGAGGAGCTGTTTTATCATATAGGATATTAATGATACTATATAATGGAGTTATTTATCCTGCTTATCCAAAGCGGCAGGAAATGTAATCAGTTTTGTTTGCTCCTGGCACATAAGAGGCCCCGTAAAGTCTGGGCCTATACACACGCACATCTCCCTGGCTCCCCGCTGGGGAGAGGCGCACACCCAGGAGCTTTAGTCAAGGTGCTCTGAGATCTCAGGCACTCTCCCACTGACTCGCTCACTCACCTAACCGTGCCTTCTGCATTCGTCAGTGTGCCATCTCTGCACCAGCCCCAGGGGGATGCGAAGGACAGACAGGTCCCTGAGCTCGGGGAGTTTCCTTTTATAAAGGAAGAGGCAAACCAGAAACAAATATTTAAATAATTTAATTGCAGATGGGAATTAGAGAAATTAAAAGGAGGAACACATAGAGGTTGCTGTGACGGAGAACGAGGGAGACCCGCTGTAGACTGGGTAGTCAGGAGAGCATCTCTGAGCATGTGACGTCTGAGGCGCAGCCTGTGTCAAGCTTAGGGAAGGGCAGCCATGTGAGAGAGGAGCATGTGCCAAGGCCCTGGGGCTGGCATGAGCCAGAGAGGCCGGCGTGCCTGGCGCTGAGCTGGGGAGTGGCAGGGGCTGGGGCGCTGGGTGATGGCGCTACTGGCCTGTCAAAGCATCAGCCAGGACCCTTGTCCTGGCCTCACTCCAATGTCCCCACCCCCATGCTGGGCCTCAGTTTCCACAGCTACAGCTTGAGTCCTAAGGCCACACAAATGGCATTTGCGGTCCTAAGGGACAGCCCGAGGGAGCGTCACACCAAATCAGATGGCAGTCTTTCTGCCAGGAACACGCAGAATGGCACAGGCCTTCAAAGGGGTCTAGTCCTATGCCTCTCACACGCCCACCAAATGCCCCAATTCCCCTCTACGCCCTGCTTCCCCACCTGCCATGGGGAAGTTCTCTGTCCCTCCTGGGGAACCCTCCCTGGACAGTTCCAGGGAAAAGAGCCTCTTCCTCACACTGAATTGAGAGCTACTCTTTGTGGTCCCCCTGCCCTGTCTCCTGGGTGCTGGCTCCATCCTGTGGTCCGCGACACCTGGTGCTGCCCCTGTCCCACATGGACTTATACTGACTAGCCCACGGGAAGTATCAGTTAAAAAGCTAATTGTGCATGTGGATTACATTAACAGAGATCTAATGCTCTGAAGAGGGGAGGTGCCCTTCCCGGGACTGTGCTATTCAAACTTTCCTCCAAATTCTATGCTTCACTCCAGGCCCTGTCCGGGAACAGACCAGGAGTGTCCAGAGCAGGTGCTCAGGGATGTGCGAGGAGTGGCAAAGTAGTCAGGGCCACTCGGCATGGAAAAGAGAGGCCTCGACAGCCCAGTGCCTGTCTCTAATCTCCACCAGGACAAGGAGAACAGGGAAGAGACCTCAACACCTTCTTGGAGGAGATGAAAAGCAGATGGAAGCAAGTTCAGTGGGACAGAAAAACTACAGCCCAGAATGCATGTGGAAGAGGGTTCCAAAGAGGACCAAGTGAGCCACAGACCCTAAGAGCCTCGGGACCTGGGAGACCCGAACCCAGCAGAAGGTGGGAGCAGGGAACAGGGAGACACTGAAGGAACCGCCCACCCCTTCCCCACACCTCGCAAGAGACCCCCCCAGCCAGGTGCCCATCCGTCCTGACCGCCACCCCCTGGTCTCATCCAGGCAGGAGATGACAGCTTCACCCCTTGGGGTGGTGGACAGGGGCAGGCTCAGGTCCTGAAGGGGCAGCAGACAGGGCATTGAAAAGAGGGGCTTAATTAAAGTGCAGCACAGAAAACAGCCGGACTCTTGTCCCTTCTCCACGCTTCCGTTTCGACATCAGTAGGACAGCTTCCCAGCGAGAGACTGAGAGATCCTTCTCCGGGAACACAGAGCAGGCTCAGAGGCGACCCCTCTACATACGATATTTGGGAAACCCCCAACAAATTAGTCCCTCGAAAGGAAACTCACCAGAGGACAAAGCCCTCCAGAGCCTCAAACATTCTAGCCTACTCTGGAGCGCCTCATCCTCAAATCGAGAAGACAGCAAGGGCCCCAGCGGGAAAGAGCAATCGGCGGTAGACGGTGACACTAATAACAACGGCTTTCATTACTCTGTGCTCCCTGTACACCAAGCATTGCCTGAGCGCTGCGCATGGATTATTCACTCAGTTCTCACAACACTGCGAGGTCAGTGTTATCATGAGTCCATTTTACAAATGAGGCTCAGAAAGGTTAAGTAACTTTCTGTGATCACACAGCAAGTTCAGGTTGTATGTGGGACTAACCCTAAGCATAACCTCAGTCTGTCTGACTCCGAAGTCCGTGCTTCTTCCCTCTGGGCTCCCCACATAGGGCTTGCCCGATGGGAAGCCTTTATTATAATGAAGGCTGCTTGGAAAGGGCAGGAAAACAGCACGGGGAGTTTCTAATCTTAGGTTCCTTTGGCTGAGGCCAAACTACCCCAGAGCAGAGTGTATGGCTGAAACTGCTGGCTTTTTCATATGGTTAGTTTTGGGGGATGGAGGGAGGAGGGTAAAGATAGAAATCCAATCCAGAAAGGCAGCTAAAAGATGAGCAGCACTTTTGTGAGCTTCACGGGGATGGGGGACAAAAGTTGGGCTTTATCAAAGGGGAAGACACTGAAAAAAAAGCCCACACTTTGGAATGCAGACCTGAAGTCTGACCCCCAGGAGCAAGTGGGAACAGGAAGTCAGCCCAGCTTCCTTTCATCTAGATGCTCCAAAAATCTCCATCTGTGAAACTGCATTAAACTGATGCCAAATTCTTGTGCCCACTAGGAGACTGGGAGAAGCAAACCAAAATATTCTCTGAAAGAAGGTAACTATCCTAGTCTCAAGTTATTTCTACAAAGAATTTTGCATAAAAATTATCTACCACATAGCCAAAAATACCAAGCAAATGAATAGACAAGACAAAGTGAATTAAACCAGCAAAAGCAACAGACAGTAGAAACAGACACACAGAGGCTCTGGATATTGGGATTATCAGGAATAGGCTTTTACATTACCATGTTTCTAGGTTCCAGGAGATAATGGAAAAGAGTAATAATTTCAGCAGAGAACTGAAAATTATATTTTTAAAAAGAGTAGCAAATTTGAACCAAACAAATAAATTTTACAACTGCAAAATACAATGACTGAAATTAAAAACACAATGAGTGAGTTAATAGCAGATTAGACACAGCTGAAGAGAGAATTAAGTTAGAAGAGAGAGTAAAAGTAAATGTCCAAAATGAAGCACAGTGAGATAAAACCACAAGAGAAAAACAAATGAGAGAATAAAGGAGATAGAGAACACAATCGCCTACATTTTATTGGAACTCAGTAGGAGATATGAGAGCAAGAGGCAATATATGAGAATAAAATAGCTGAGAAGTTTTCAAAACTAATTAAAAACAACCAATCTGTAGATTCAAAAGTCCCAACAAACCCCAAGCAGATTTTTTTTTAAAGCCTACGCAAATATTTCAAAGTAAAACTGCAGAAAACCCAAGACAAAGAGAAAGTCTTCAGGGCAGGCAGAGGTACAAACAGAGGATACCTCACAAAAAGAAACAATTAGAGTGACTGCTAACTTTATAACCAGAAAAACAAAAAATGGAAGACAATCGAGTGATGCCAACTTAAAAACTCTGTACCCAGAGAAAATGTATTTTAAGAATGAAAATGAATAAAGACATGTTCAGATACATTTTTTAAAATTATAAAATTGTCACTAGAAGTCATGCATTAAAGTAAATACTACTAGATTTTCTTCGAGCAAAAAAAAAAAATTCAAATGAAATTTCAGAAATTCAATTTTTTAAATGAAGAGTAATAAAAATCAACATGCTGAGGTGAGGATATATAAGACTTCCAGCTGTAGCTGTGTGAGGATGCCAGTAAATCCTCTGCTCGAAACACTGGAGCAAACTGGCAAAACAACTATTTAGGCTTCTGAAAACTGCCCAAAGGCACACAGCAATCTGAGAAGATCTCAGGCTTGTAAACCTGCTGAGATTCAGATAATAACAGTGGAAGACTGTGGCTTTTGTGCCTAAGGCTCTTCCCAATGCCCCACCCCAATCAGTTGGCACAGAGGTTCTTCCAGGGTGCAGCAGGCCAGGAGAAGCAGAAATCATGCTGCTGTGGGGAAAGGAGGCTCGTTCGGCTTGCAACAATGAATGGTGCTCACTTGGTGGAGGGTGAGGGTCTCAGAATTGGGGAAACAGGCAGGGCCGATGGCTCCATTATCCCGAGCTGTGGCTGCCATGAGGGCGAAGGCATGCCTGGTTGAGGCCGTGTGGGTGACACAAAGAACGGAGACGGCTTGAGCTATTTACACACTCCTGTTTACAGTCTATGTGCAGCTGTACAAGAGACGTGGAAGTGCCCAGAAAAAAGTGAAAGCCAAGGCATACTTGAAAATATCCTTAACTTTGAATGTCCTCTCTCCTTCACACACACATCCATCAGCAGACGATGGAAGCCAGACTGGCTCAGAGTGTTTGAGCACAACCTCTGCCTAATGATTTTAAGCTTGTGCAGATGCAGGGATGACTTCTAGGAATTTGAGCTTAAAAGTAAAAACAAACAATAATTAAAAACTGGACCGAGACATCAGCAGCCGTGCTGTGTGAGGGAGACAGATTTCACGGTTTTAGCCAGGCAAGTTATGAACCATACAGAATGTCAACAACTGTCAGGGTAGAAAATCAGAACCCAGAGTTACTACGATATATTATCTAAAGTGTCTGATTTTCAACAAAATAATGAGACTTGAAAAGAAACAGTAAAGTGTGACTCCTACTCAGGAAAAAGAGCACTCACAAGAAACTGTCACTGAGTGTTCTTGAATGTTGTATTTTGCAGAAAAATACTTCAAAGAAACTATTATAAATATGTTCAAATAACTAAAGAAACCATATTTAAAGAACTAAAGGAAAGTATTACAACAATGAATCAACAGAAAGAGATTATTGGTTAGGATATGTAAATTATAAAAAAGAACCAAAATGAAATTCTGGAGTTGAACAATATAACAACTAAGGTGAAAAAAAAATCCACTGAAAGTATTTGACAGCAGAGTTGAGATGGCAAAAGAAAGAATTAGTGAACACGAAGGTACATCAGATAGATACAGTGGTACGTCGACATTCAGAGTTCCCGGGTGACCAGGTGCACTGTTGCTGAGCAAAGCAGAGGAATCGCTATTTATAGCTATAGTCTTGTGAAATGTATTTCTCAAACAATAAGATCTGAAAGTTGAAATTACTCCTTGATCCATGGACTGCAGAATGGATGTTGTGTTATCAGGCGTGAAATCAACATTAATGTCCTTGTGCATTTACATCCGAGAGCTCTTGGATGACCAGGTGCATCATCAATGAACGGTAATATTTTGAAAGGAATGTTTCTGAGCAGTGGGTCCCACCAGTGGGCTTAAAGTATTCAGTAAACCATGCTGCAAACAGATGCGCTGTCACCCAGGCCTTGTGGTTCCATTCGTAGAATGCAGGCAGAGTAGATTTAGCACAACTCTTAAGAGCCCTAGGATTTTGAGAACGGTAAATGCACTGGCTTCAACTTAAAGTCACCAGCTGCATCAGCCCCTAACAAGAGAGCCTGTCTTTTGAAGCTTTGAAGCCGAGCATTGACTTTCCCTTTCTGGCTAGGAAAGTCCCAGGTGGCATATTCTTCCAATGGAAGGCATTTTGTCTACATTGAAAATCTGTTGTTTAGCGTAATCACCTTCATCAGTGATCTCAGCTAGATCTTCTGGATAACTCGCCGCCGCTGCTCCTTAGCACTTGCTGCTTCGCCTTGCACTTTTATGTTACAGAGGTGGCTGCTTTCCTTAAACCTCATGAATCATCCTCTGCGAGCTGCAAACTTTTCTTCTGCGGCCTCCTCACCTCTCTCAGCCTTCACCGAATTGAAGGGAGCGAGGGCCTTGCTCTGGATCAAGCTTTGGCTTAAGGGAATGTTGTAGCAGGTTTGATCCTTTATCCAGACCACTAAAACTTTCTCTACATCGGCAATAAGGCTATTTCTCTTTCTAATCATCCATGTGTTCACTGGAGCAGCGCTTTTAATTTCCTGCAAGAACTTTTCCTTTGTATTCACAACTCGGCTGTTTGACGCAAGAGGCTCAGCTTTCGACATGCCTTCCTCACTAAGCTTAATCATCTCTAGCTTTTCATTTAAAGTGAGAGACATGAGAGTCTTCCTTTCAGTTGAACACATGGAGGCCACTGAAAGGTTATTAATTGGCCTGATTTTAATATTGTTATGTCTCAGGGAATAGGGAGGCCTGGGGAGAGGGAGAGATGGGGAACGGCTGGTCGGTGGAGCAGTCAGAACACACAGATCGAAACTAACAGGAGGCAGATAACCAGTGTTTAGCGGCACATTTAGACCTTTCAACATCTATTTCAGAAAAAGAGAAAGGTCTCAAGTCAACAACCTAAGTTTCCATCCTAAGAAACTAGAAAATGAAGAGCACACTAAGTGCAAAGAGAGCAAAAGAAAGAAAAGAATAAAGTTTAGAGCAGAAATAATTAAAAATAAACCATAGAGTAAATCAATGAAACTAAATTTTGGTTCTTTGACAAGGTCAATTAAATTGACAAATCTTCAGCTACACCGACTAGGAAGAAATGACAGAAGGCACAAATCGCCAAGTCAGGAATGAAAGGGGTGACATCCCTTCTCTCCCTGAAATAATTAAATGAATTTTAAGGAAATATTATAAACAACTTCATGCCAACAAGTTAGAAGAAATGGAAAAATTGCCAACAGACACAAATTACCAAAACTGATTAAAGAAAAAAATTGAAAATATGAGCAGAACTTCAAGTAAAGAAATTAAATTAAGAATGAAAATCTTCACACAGGACAAGACAGAGTAGATGCACTTTGGCCTCTCTAAGCACAGCTAAAAACCGCCTTCCAGACTGTAAAACACCGAGAGACTCTGAAAGGTGGAGAGAAGAAGGCGGACCAGCCAGAGACCTTGAGACCCAAGGGACAGCATAGCTGTCTGCTCCCGGAGCTGTCTGTCTGCCTCAGAGAGGCCAGACCCAGTGCTAGAAAAACCAGAAACACCAGTGGTTGTGGACACTTAAAAATCCTGTAATAAGTCTATTTCCTTAGCCAAAGGACCAGGAAAGGAGCAACGTAGCCAGATAGAAAACATCTAAGATAATGACTGCCCTACTCCAGCCAAACAGTCCTACTGCTGCATGGGAAAAGCCATGTCCTCACTTGCATTCTTACCAGCAAAGGTTGAGCTGGATGCCAGGACATTCACCCCCCCCCCCCCGCCCCATGTGAGAAGGTGTCCTTTTTCCTCTGCTCTGGCTGGTGTCAGAGAAGGCCAAGGAGGAGATATGAGTTTTGCCATGGCCTGGTGGTGATGAGACATCTGCCACCTACTATGTCTGGAGGCCTCATGGGAAGCAGTGACAAAGTGTCCCTCTCCCTGACAGCCACACTGTGTCAGCAGAGGCCTCATGGACACCTTTCATGCCCAGCCCTGGAGGTGCCGGTGGAGGCCTATTAAGGAAGCTGGACATCTACTCCCACCTGACGAGATCCAGAGCCTCATAACATAACACATGCAATGTCCAAGGTACAACTGAAAATCACTTATCACTCCCAGAACCAGGAAGAGCTCCACTGGAAGGAGAAAAGACATTCACAGACACAAGATGACATAGAAGGTAGGGTGACCAGACAAGGATTTTAAAGCCACCATCATAAAAATGCTTCCACACATAATCATAAACATAGTGGAAACAAGTGAAAAAATAGAACATTTCAGTGAAGAAATAGAAAGTCTCAACAAAGAAATGAAGATATGTAGAAGAATAAAATGGAAATTTTAGAACAGGAAAAATACTTAATTGAATAAAAAACTCAACGAATGGGTTTAACAGCACAATGGAGGGGCCCGAGGAAATAATCCATGAGCGTGAAGGCAGAACAACAGGCAGCCCCCATCTGAACAACAGGAAGAAAGTAAACTGGAAAAAAAACGAGCAGAGCACCTGTTATCTGTGGGACTATAAAAAAAATCTAACATGTCATCAAAGTCCCCAAGGGAGAGGAAAAAGGGTGGGGCTGAAAAAGTATTCCAAGAAATAATGGCTGAAAATTCTCCACATTTGGCAAAGACATAGACTTATAGATTTAAGAAGCTGAGCAGACCCCAAACAGGGCAAACTCTAAGGTATCCACACCAGGACGCATCATCGTTAAACTTCTGAAAACCAAAGACAAAGAAAAAATCTTGAGAGCAGTGAGAGAAATATTGACACCTTCCCTCTGAGAGAAAAACCATTCAAATGACAGCAGATTTTTCTTCAGAAACCACAGAGGCCAGAAAGAAGTGGCATGACCTTTTTTAAAGTACAGAAAGAACAGACTTTTTAACCCAGAATCCTATATGCAGCGAAATTATTGCTCAGAAATGCAAGAGAAAGAAGCTAAGACAGTCTGAGATGAAGAAAATCTAAGAGAACTTCCCATCAGCAGACCCTACCCTAAAAGAAGGCTAAAGGAAGTTCTTGAAAGAGAAAAGAAATGATAAGACAAGGAATTTTGGAATATCAGGGAGGAAAAACAGAAAGTAAATATATGGGTAAATACAAGAGATGTTCCTTCTCGTTCTTGAGTTTTCAAAATTCTGTTAGAGGTTGAAGTAAAACCTGTAATATTGTGTGATACAGTTCTCAATGTGTGTAGAGCAAATATTTAAGGCAATTGCATTATAAATGATAGAGGTTTCTACACTTTATTAAAACTTGTAAAATGCCAATACCAGTAGACTGTGATAAGTTATATATGTACAATATAATATCCACAACAACCACTAAAAATCTATACAAAGGGATACATACACACTACAGATAAAAGAAATGGAATTATAATAATTGTTTAAGTAACCCACAGGAAGTCAGGAAAAAGAAACAGAGAAATGAAAACAGAGGGAGAAATGAAACAAAATAAAATGGCGGGCTTAAGCCCTTGCCTATCAATGATTAATTACATTAAATCTAAATGGCATTGCATTAAATGTAAACTAAAAGACGGACTGGCAGAGTAGACACAGACATGACCCAACTCTATGCTTTCTATAAGAAACTCCCTTCAGATATAAAAACATGGGTCAACTTAGATCAAAAGGATGCGGAAAGATTGATCGTGCAAACAATAAGCAAAGACAGCAGGAGCGGCCACGGTAACAGCAGATAGAGCGATTCCTGCACAGCGATCCTGCCTGAGACCGCGCAGCAGCGGTGGAGAGATGGACACGCGCGTCCATGGAGCAGAATGGAGAACTCAGAAATAAACCCACAGGAGTATGGCCAACTGACTTTTGACAGATACGAAGAAAAGCAATTCAGTGGAAGACAGCCAGTCTTCTCAACAAATATGCTAGAGCAATTGGATATTCATAGGCAAAAAAATAGACCTAGACCTCACCTATTATACAAAAATTAACTCAAAATGGATCGTAAGTTCAAATGTAAACATAAAACTATGAAACTTATTTTTAAAAACCTAGGAGAAAACCTTGGCGTGGTGAATGGTTCTTAAATGAGACACCAACGGCACAATCCATAAAAGAAAAACGTCAATACATCGAACTTCACCAGAACTTAAAACTTTTGCTCTGCAAAACCTTGTTAAGAGGATGAAAAGAAAATCCACAGACCAGGAGAAAATATTTACCAACCTACAACCTGGCAAAGGGCTCATGTATAGAATGCATAAAGAATTCTCAAAACTCCACATTAAACACACACACACACACACACACATACTCACACACACGCAATCCAATTTTTAAAATGGGCAAGAGACATAAAGAGATACTTCACCAGAGAAGATATGTGGATGGCAAATAAACACATAAAAAGCTGTTCAACATCATTAGTCATTGGGGAAAATGATATTCAGATTATGAAGAAATATCACTATGTGCCTATTTATAACAGTTAAAATAAAAAATAGTGACAATACCAAATGCTGGTGAGGATATAAAGAACCCAGATCTCTCATATGTTGCTGATGGGAATGTAAAGTGCTACAGCATCTCTGGAAAATAGTTTGGTGGCTTCTTTAAAAACCGTAATACACAGCCTGGGCAACATAGCAAGACTGTCTCTACAAAAATGTTTGTTAAAATAAGGCAAGAATGGTGGCTGGCATGAACCTATATTCCCAGTTACTGGGGAGGCTGAGGCAGGAGGATCCCTCGAGTCCAGGAGTTCGAGGCTGCAGCGAGCTCCGATAGGGCCACTGCACTCCAGCCTGGGCAACAGAGCAACAAGTCAGCAATCGCACTCCTGAGCAAGTATTTATCCCAGAAAATATGAGAACTTATGCCCACACAGAAACCTGTTCAAAAATGCTCACACTAGCTCTATTTGCAATGGGCAAAGACTGGAAACAACAAAAGTGACCCTCAAGAGGTGAATAGTTAAACCTCCTTTGGTACATCCACACCACGTGATATGGCGTGGCTGTTTGGCCCTCCAACTCTCAAGTTGAAATTCGATCCCAGGGTTCAATGCGGGGCCTGGTGGGAGGTGTTTGGGTCATGGGGGTGGATCCCTCATGAATGGTGTGGTGCCCTCCCCATGGCGATGAGTGAGCTCTCACTTTGTAAGTTCGTGCAAGAGCTGGTTGTTCCAAACAGCCCGGCACCTCCTCCTCCCTCCTTCTCGCTCCTCTGCAGCCAGGCGGCACGCCCACTCCGCCTTCGCCTTCGCCTTCTGCCTGGACTGGGAGCTCCCTGAAGCCCTCGCCAGAAGCAGACGCTGGCGCGGGACTTCTCGTACAGCCTGCAGAACCGTGAACCAGATAAACCTCTTTTCTTTATAAATTACCCAGCCTCAGGCATTTCTTTACAGCAGCGCAAAACAACTAACACACCATGGAATACTGCTCAGCAATAAAGAGTAACTACTGTTACGTGCAACAGCTTGGATGAACCTCGAAGATATTATGCCGAGTGGAAAAAAAAAAGCCTCAGAAGGTCATGTTCTGTATGAGTGCATTTATATAACATCCTCAAAATGACAGCATTATAATCATGGGGAGCAGATCAGTGGTTGCCAGAGTTTAGGACTAAGGGAAAGGTGCGACTGTAAAGGGGTCAGTGATAACATAAAACATTGTCACTGGGGCACCTGGCGAAGGGAACAATGGAGCCCTCTGAACTATTTTTTCAACTACCATGGAAGTCTAAAAATATTTCAAAATAACTTTAAAAATATGCAGAGAAGTCTACATGAATACTGATAATATTAATACTACTGCTACTACTATCTGGAGGGTCACATATATGGAATTAAAAAGGATGACAGAAATACCATAACAGTCAGGAGGATAATTTGAATCCAGATGCCAAAATCCACGCACTGTTTAGGAAGGGTAAAGTACCAATTATTACAATATTAGACTGTGATAAGTGAAGGATGCATATTTTAATCTCTAGGGTAACCACTAAAAGAAGAGTAAAACTGCCTATAAGTTCAAAACTAAAAGAGGAAAAGAGCATAATAAAAAATACAAAGGTAGGCATCAAAGTAGAGAATAAGGAAACGGGCACACGTTGGACAAATAAAAAGCACTTGAGATGCTAGATTTAAACTCAAATATAGCAACAATTAAATAAAATATAAATTGGCTGAAAACTCCAATTATAAGGAAGAGATTGCCACACTGTATTTTTAAAAAGCTATAACTATTTATTATTATTTATTTATTACATTTGCAAGACATATCTAAAGTAAAAGATAATTAATGCACTGAAAGTTAGGAATACACAAACAAGAAGATCAGCATTCAATTGGTGCAGTCATCTTAATACTGAGCAAAGCAGATCTTAGAAAGCATTAACAGAGATACAAAGTGGGGCACTTCATGCCTTAAAAGATTCAATTCCCCAGGACCATACTGCAATTCTAAATTTGGATACACCTAATAACCTGGCCTTAAGATATATAAAACAAAAATTACCAGAGCTACAAGGAGAAATACACAAATCCATGACCATTTTGGCATATTGTAAAACATCTCAGTAATTGACAGAATAGGCAAAAATAACAGTAAAAATACATACTACTTGAAAATCATATTAAACAGACTTGATCTAACATGTATAAAACATCATATTCACAAGTACAAAATGGTTTTTTCCACACACATATGGAAAATTAGTAAAAATTGACCATATTCTAGGCTATAAATCAAGTTTTAACACATATCAAAGATTTGAAATCACCCAGAGTACACTGTCTGACCACAATACAATTAAAGTAGAAATCAATAACTTTTTAATTATATTAGAAATTCTCACTTTTTTGGAAATTAAAATATACAATTATAAATAACTAATGGGTCATAGAGAAATTACAATAGAAATTAGGAAATATATTTACAAAGTAATGAAAATGCTGCATATCAAAACTTTTGGCTAAAGCTAATGCAATGATTAAAGGTGAATTTAAAACTTTAAGTATTCAAAAAGAAGAAAGGCTGAAATGAAATCAGTGAACCATCACAAGAAGTTAGAAAAAGGCCGGGCGCGGTGGCTCACGCCTGTAATCCTAGCACTCTGGGAGGCCGAGGCGGGCGGATTGTTTGAGCTCAGGAGTTCGACACCAGCCTGAGCAAGAGCGAGACCCGTCTCTACTAAAAATAGAAAGAAATCAATCAGAAAACTAAAAATATATAGAAAAAATTAGCCGGGCATGGTGGTGCATGCCTGTAGTCCCAGCTACTCGGGAGGCTGAGGCAGTAGGATCGCTTGAGCCCAGGAGTTTGAGGTTGCTGTGAGCTAGGATGACGCCACGGCACTCTAGCCTGGGCAACAGAGTGAGACTCTGTCTGAAAAAAAAAAAAAAAAAAAAGGAGAAGTTAGAAAAAGAACAACAAAATAAACCCAAAGAAAGTAGTAGGAGGAAAATAATAAAGAAAATGTCTGAAATTAGTGTTTAAAATTAATTAAAATTTTATATTAGGACTTCATAAATAAAACATAAATTAATAAAACATCAGAAAATAATTTAAAATTATTTAATAATAAAGGTCAGAAATTAATAAAACACAACAAAGAGGATCAAGAATGCCAAAAGCTTACCCTTTTGCAAAGACTAATAAAGCCACTAAACTCCTTACAAAGCCAATCAAGGAAATGAGAGCATAAAGACACAAATTATTAATACTGGGAATAGAAAAGGGGATATCTCTACAGATACTGCAGATACTTTAAAAAGGATAAGATGGTGTTATAAACATTTATACCTATACATTTGAAATTTTAAGTAAAATGGACAAACTTCATTAAAAATGCAGAGTATCAAACTGAGACAACAAGAAATAGAAGTATGAGTAGTCATATAACTGTCAAAGAAATTTCATCTGTATTTAAATATTTTTCACTGAGAAAACAGAATATGGATACATTGGCAAATTTTGCCAAAAACATGAAGAAACAAAATTTTTCACAAATTTTCCAGATGATAGAAAAGAGGGAAAACTCCCCAATCAGTTTTATAAGACCAACATAATCAGTATAGGCGAAAAAGGAAACTTGACCCCTTCCCCACGTAGGAGAATTGTACACCTAAATACGAGAGGCAAGGCGATACAGCTTCTAGAAGCTATTATAAGACAACATTTTTTGAGTTCTGCTTTCTGCATGACAGTGTGAGAAGCTCCACGGACTACTTCCCAGAGAAACTTGGTGAAAAATTGTTTTAAAAAACAGCCATGTAACATATCTCAAAATAATCCTAAGGGCACACAGCCAATGAATAAACATTTATTTAAGAAAATATACTAAAATTCAGGAAGAATAGCAGGAATTTGTTGTTGTAAAACAAAAATCCACTCCATCCCCCCTTGTCCCAACTCAGAGATGCAGAAACCTTACTCCACACTCGGACAGCCAAGAACATAGGTTTCCTCTTCCTCCAGCTCCTAGTCGGGGGCTGTCTTCCCAAGAAGGGTACAACGTCAGCACTTCTCACCCTGCCCCCAGCTTCCTATTGCTGGCTCTATGTTCCAGGCAAGTTCAGCCAGATGATGGGGGCTCCTTTCTTCCACCCACCCCCAGACATGGATGGAGGTCTGCTTTGGGCACAGGTCCAGAAAGACGACCGGGGCTCTAGTCACCCTCACCCAGCTCACGAAGCAAGGGCTCCACACCAAGAGAAGCAAGCTGAGGAGACCTGAGGCTGCTTCCTGCTGTAGCCTGAGCACTCAGTTCCTAAATCTGATGTGTCATTCAGCGAGAACCTCACCATCGCCCCACTCCCAGCACCAGAGCTTTGTCTCAGAGATTATGAGGGGAGGGAGAAGGAGGCCACAGAACAGAGAGCTCAAAATCTCTCCCCAAAGGAACTGACTTTGTTTGCAACCAAGTCCAGAGAAGTTCAAGCCTAACAATACTCTCAAAAGGCACCTGGGAAGAAACTGATGGGTTCTTGCAGAGATAAGCTAAACTGTGAGCCGGCCACTTTGCTGGACAGAATCAGGGAAAGAGATAGCTGGAAAAATCCCTCCTGAGGGTCACCCCAAATCTCAAACGCTCAGAAACTACTCAGTGGAGCCCGGTTTTGATTGGCTCAGTCTGTAAAGAAGTGTATGTCCCAGGGCATTGTTGAAAACAGTAGGGAAATCAGCTGGCAATTAGTGGAGTTTAACAGCCGAGTGTGGTCAGAGAAAGAGAAAAACGATGAAAGCCCTGCAAAAACCACTGTCACCCGGAGTGACTGTGGGCAGACCCAGAGCTCTACCCGCTGAGGAGCAGCGTGGGAGGCTTCATGACGCAAGAGTGGGGGTGATGGACTTCAGTGAGGTAACCCGGCAGGTCACAAAACAAGTAAACACGTAAATGGTAAGCTCCGAAAGGGAGGACTAGTATCCAGAGTTGCTGTGACACATTATTTATGATGCCTAGTTTCCAACAAAAGATTATGAAACATACAAAGAAGCAAGAAAGTATGACCCATACACCAGGGTAAAAGCAAGCGAGCAACAGAAACTGCCTGTGAGAGTAATCAGATGTTGGATTTAACAAAGATTTAAAAGTAGCAATTGTAAATATGTTCAAAGAACTTAAAGGAAATCGTGCTCAAAGAAGTAAAGGAACATACGATGACAGTGTCACATGAAATAGAGAATATTAATAAAGAGACGAAAAATATTTTTTAAAATAATCAAATGGAAATCTGGAGTTGAAAAGCATAATAACTGAGAATTTTAAAAAATAACTAAAGGAGCTCAATAGTGTATTTCAACTGGCAGAAGATTTAGTGAACTTGAAGTTAAATTCATAGAGATTACGAAATTGAAGTGCAAAGAGAAAAAAAGAATGATGAAAAATTAACAAAGTCTCGTAGAAATGTGGGATATTATTAAGTTCAACAACATACATGTAATGGGAGTACTAGAAGGAGAGGAGAGTGAGAAACGAGCAGAAAAGATATTAACAGAAACAATGACTGAAAACTACCCAAATTTACTAGAAAACTTTAATCTACACATCCAGGAACCTCAATGAACTCCAAGTAGAATAAACACAAAGAGATCCACGGGCACATTATAGTAAAAATGTTGACATCCAAAGATAAAAAGAAAATCTTGAAAGCAGCAAGAGAAAAACAACTCAGATTACAAGAGAACCCCAATAAGATTAGCATGTGACTTCGCATCAGAAGCGAGGGAGGCCAGAAGGCAGTGGGATAACATATTCAAAGTGCTCAAAGAAAACAACTGTGAACCAAAAATCCTACATCTAGCAGAGCTGTCTTTGGAAAATAAAGGTGAATTTAAGACATTACAAAATAAACAAAAGCTGCAATCATTTGTTGCTAGCAGATCTGCTGTATAAGAAATACCAAAGGAAGTTCTTCAGACTGAAAACAAATGACCCGAGACATTTGAATCACGTGAAAAAAAGCACTAGTAAAAGTAATTACGTAATTATGAAAGGGAGTATAAATGCATATTTCTTCTCCTTCCTCCTATGAAAATTGATTTAAAAGCAATTATATAAAGCAATATGTATATAATGTATTGTTGGACCAATAACATAGAAATGCAATACATTTACCAATGATGGCACAAGGAAGTTCATGAGAGCAAAGATGTATCAGGCTGACGAAATGACTCCTGATGGCAACTTGAATCACAAGAACAAACGAAGAGAACCAGAAATGATCATTGAGAAGGTTAGCATTAAAAAAGCTACAGGTATATACTTGCTCTCTTTTCTACTCTTAGCTTCTTTAAAAGACATAAAAATTATAAAAAGTAATTATAACAATGTACTGTTGTGTTTGTAATATTTATAGGTATAATGTGTATATCAATGAGATCACCAGAAAGTGGAGAAAGGATAGAGCTACATAGAAGTAACATTTAGTTTCCAACTGGATTCAAGTTAATGTAACTCCGAAGCTGAATCTGAGAAGTTAAGATGTACATCGTGAGCCCCAGAGCAACCACTAAGAAAATAATTCAAAAATCTATGAAGAAGAAATCACAGGGGAAATTAGAAAATACTTCAAATTAATGAAAACGAAGCAACAGCATCCCCAAATTTATGCAGCTAGGAAGCAGTGCTCAGAAGGAAATTTATAGTTGTAAATGCCTAGATTCAAAAAGAAGATCTCAAATTAATAATCTAACCTTTCGCCTTCAGACAGTGAAAAAAGAAGAGCCAACCAAACCTAAAGCAAGCCGAGGGAAGGAAATAATAAAGATTAGAAGGAGATTATTAAATAGAGCCTAGAAAAACAATAGAGAAAAAGCGATGAAACCAAAAGCTGATACTTTGAAAAAGATCAACAAAACCGATTGATTGATCGATTGATTGACCAATGAATCCAGCAGATGTAACTGCTAGATTGACCGACCACGAAAAAATATAAAAGACTCGAATTATCAGATTCGGAAATGAAAGAGGGCACATTACTCCCGACCCGAATGAAACAAAACGGGACACTATGAACGAGTGTGTGCCAACGACCCGGATCATCCGTGCAAGAGTGCCGAGACCGGCTGGACGCAGGTCTGGGGTGGGCAGGGGCCTGTCCCTTCCCGAAGCACGTCCGCCTTGTCCCGAGCGGCGCAGACACGGCCCCGGAGACTTGAGCACTCGCCCGGGCTCTGCCGCCAACTAGCTGGGTCGTTTTGAGTCCTCCCCACTTTCTGAGCCTCAGTTTACCCCTCTTTAAAATGCCAGGTTATTGGACGAGGTGAGGACTTACGCCGCTGACGCGTCAGCCCCGCCGAGCTCCGCGGTGGGGACCGCTGTTTCCCGCCAAATCTTCGCAGTCCTCGTGCCGCTGTCAGGTGCAAGCGCGGCTTGGCTTCCGCCGCGCTGCCGCCCCCTGCGGCCGGGCCCGAAGGGCGGTGGCCTTCGCCGCTCCCCTGTGCCGGTGTCACAGCGCCTTCTGCTCGCAGGAAGCGGCGGTGGGTTTTGTCATTCACATTCACGTGTGCAGAAAAGTCGACTTAAAAAGCAGTATTCGGTGAGAACCACGCTGCGGGGCGCGTGAACCGGGGAATCCCGCACACACTTCTCACCTGTCCGTGCGGGGTGATGGCCGGGCTGCGGGCAGGGGCCCGGGGCGGGAGACGGGGGGGGGGGCTCTCCCCAAAGTGCTTATTAAACTTTTTGATTTTTGAACCATGCGAGCACAGCTCAGATCCAACAAAAATTAAATGAAAAATAAATCTAAAATTAAGACAGGCATGGAATAAATTATAGCAATGATCACCCGTGAGGCAGAAATCTCAAAGGTGGCGCCAAGTGATTGAGGCTGGGGAGACACAGGGCTGGCCGGGGCTGCCGTCCCCTCCACCTCCGGCTGCGGCAGTGGGGCTGGATTCCTGGGCACCGGGCCCCTCCCCACCCTCCCCGCCCCTGGTCCCCGGCGGGTGCCCGGGCACAGCTCCCTCAGCCCTGGGACTCCGTCAGCGCTCAGTGTTCCGTCTGTTCCCCGGGCCGGCCCACAGCCAGACACACCCTTCAGACCCTGGGGACCCCCGTCCCAGCCACCCCTACGTCCTGGGACGGGACTTGGCCTGAACATAGGAGCTGGCCAGGTCAGTGGGCTGTGAGGACGCCCGTCCACGGCAGGCGGCGTCCCCCCGTCAGCCAGTGTTCTCATGTTGACCCTAGAAGACAATAACAACAAACACAGCTCCCCTGTGCCTGGCACTGCTCCCAGCACTCGTCGTACATTCACGCCCTGCATCTGCACGGCAGCCTGGTGAGGGAGTTCCCTCCGCATCAGCACCATCACCCTGTTGTCCAGGTGAGCACACAGGGCAGGTTAAATAAACTGCTCCAAGGTCACGCATCTGAAAAGGCAGAGTGTGGATCCAAACCCGGGCCGCCGAACCCTGAATGCGGACCTCCTGACCACTGCAGAGCCGGCACAGAGCCTCAGCACCACGAGGGCCTTGAGTCCCGACCCTTGGGGTTCCAGACAGGGCACCACAGTGCAGAGAGGGAAGGGTCCTGCACAAAGTCACACAGATAGGAGGCCAGAACCCGGCCCTAGCGGATGGAATCTCTTATCAACGCCGCCCTGTCCACAGGGGCGTACTTTGTGCACCTGTTTCCTTGAGAGAGAGAGATTGAGACAGAGAGAGAGAGAGAGTCCCAGCCTGGTGAGCCAACTTAGCAGGTTCTGCTGCCAACTGTCCGCTCCCACCCCAGCCCCTGCCCACGTAGCCAGGCCCCTCCTACCCTATTGTTCCCGTCTCACCTAAAAGAACACACACATTTTTGTGCTGGAGACACACCTCTCTCCCGGCTGCAATCCTTGGTGAGGGGGAGGCGCGAAAAAGAAAAGGGAAAACGCAGGCCGGCAGGAGACCTGGATCAGAACGCATGGACTGAGCAGACCCTGCAGGCGGGGGAAGGGGCAGGTTGAGGGTCAGTGGAACTCGGATTGGGGCTCAGAGCCCCAGTTTCATCATCTATAAATGGGGTTCCTTGCACATCTTTGCAGATCTGTTTTCAGGATTAAACAAGATTTATGTGAAACAGCCAAGCTCGGCAGCCGACACATAGTAGGTGCTGATATGTGTGAATTTCTTTTCTCGGTGCCTCAGTTTTCTCACCTGGAAAGTGGGGATAACAGCAACCTCCCTTATGAGGTTTCTTAGGAGGGTGAAATGAGTTAATAACTGTAAAGCTCAGGGTAGGTGCTGGGTAACTCGTGTGGCCAGACGCCTTGCATTACACCCGTCGTTCTGGGGTTAGCTATTAGTAGTGCCCTGTTCATTCTCAAAGTGTCCTAGCTTGGAGGGAAAACCATTTATGCCCTCTATTCAAGGGTTAAATGACTAAATAGTGAATACAGAAGAGAATGTGGCCTCCCAAAGCTATGTCCCCCCAAGCTACCCTTCTGCACAAGACTCAGTCTCCAGGCCCTTGTTACCCTAGCCTGTCCCTGTGTCCCTTCCAGGCCAGGGCTGTCCATCACAGAGGACCAGGATCCTGGGGCATGGGCTCGGAGAGGACGGTGGGGCTGAGCAGGTTCACTGTCACCTCCCGCTTATACTGGGGTTAATTTGCAGACATGGTTTCTCAGCCCACTCCTAGCCCTCCCAGCTCCTGTGTGTCCCTGCTTCTGTCTCTCAGGCTGTCACTCCCTCCTTTACCTGCCTCCTGTGTCTAGGGACAAGGCAGGCACCACGGTTTCCAGTGTAATGTCCCCGGCTGGCTGACTCTGGCTTTAGGCCTACACATGTTATTCCCACTGCCTCTCTGCCTGGTGGACTCCTACACATCCTTCAAAGGCCAGATCAAATGACTCCTCCCCAGAAAAGCCTGTCCCTTTCTTCCTGTAAGAGATAGTCACTCCATTCCCTGGGCTCCCCCATCACTCAGATCCACCACTTTACCAGCTGTCTGGGCCAAGGAGAGTCTCCTAACCTCAGTTTCCTCATCTATAAAATGGGAATGAAAATATCATAACAAGATCTTGTTCCTAGGGCTGTTGCAAGAATTATATGAGACAGTACCTGTGGTGTTTAAAGCATGCCTGGGACCCAGCGAGCACATGCTTGCTGCTACTACAACATTCCATTAACTATCATCACAACTGTGACTCTCATGTCATCGCCGCAGCCCTTTGCTACCTCGCACCCTCATCGGTAGTTTTCCTGTCTGTCTCCCTCGCGAAGTGAGCCGCGCTCCGCAGGGCGAGGGCTGGAGGCCGTCTGCAGAGTCTCAACTCCCAGCACCGGGATGGGCAGAAAATAGGTCCCAATGAATAACGAATAACCAGCTTTCCTGAGTCTCCCTCTGAAAGGGACATCACTGAACAGGCCGATCTACTGTGGGAATCTGGACGCTTTTCCAAAGCCAGACTTGCCCACAGCTGTCTCAGGAACTTCGGGGTTGCTAATCAGGAAAGTTGGCTGTACCAGTCACCTATTGTGCCCTCAGAATGTAGTGGTTAAAACACCCATGATGTACGGTCTCTTTCTGTTCTGTTGGTCTGCAAATACAGGCAGGTCCTTCTCTGGTCTTGCCTGGACTGACTCACGAAGCTCCATTCAGCTGGGCTAGAAGGTTCCAGAGGCTGGCTGTTGTCTGGAGTGCCTGGTCCCCCCCACGTACCCCTCCCCTGGTGGTGGACCAGCCCCTCACGTGGGGGTCCCCTTTGCTCCCCCCACATGGCTCCCAGTGGCAGCTTCCGCACATGGCGTCCTGAGGTTCCCCAGTGAAGGCAGAGGCTGCATGGCCTCTTGAGGCCCAGGCTTGAAAGTGACACAGCCATCACTTCTGCCACACTCTGCTGGCCAAAGAGAGCCACGTGGCCAAGGGGAGGGGACATAGCCCCCAGCTCTGGGTGGCAGGAGGGGACAAGTCCCACCTCAGAGGGGCATGGGTACCAGGATGGGAGGAATTGGGGGGGCATCTTTGCAGTCAAATGGCCACAGTGGCTTTCTTATTGTTGATTATCAAGCAAGCATTCTGACACAGGCCTGGTGACAGGGGCTGGGGACTCAGAGAAGGACAATACATGCCCCTGTCCCAGAATAGTTCCCAGTGTCTGATGAGAGAAAGGCATGAAAAGATGAACAGGCATTTTAATGGGGCCCATTGGAAGGTTCTTCACTCATTCATTCACTCATTCATTCATTCACCAGCTACTTCTTGAGTGGGACACTGGGATACGAAGGTGGGTAAGTCAGACACGGCCCTGCCCCCCGAGCTCCCGCGCAGACCAGGAAGACAGGCAGTGAACAGACACACATGGAGAAACCAACGGAGAGACAGAAAACCAAAACAGGGTCTGAGGACACAGAGTGCCGTGGGTGCTATCGCAGACAGGATGGGCAGGGAAGGCCTCCTGCAAGCAGGGACATGGGAGCGGGGGTCTGTATGACACGAGGGAGCAAGCCCTGAGGACACCTGGGGGAAGAACACTCCGCAGGGAGGGAATCGCAAGAGCAAAGGCCCTGCGGCAGGACACGTCGGGTGGCTTCAAGGAACAGGAAGGAGGCCGGAGCGGCGTGGGAGGAGGTGAGATGGGAGAGCTGATGAGGAAAAGGGCCTTTTGGGCTGGGGACAGCCTGAGACAAGGCCGGCCATGGGGAGGCAGGGCATGCGCCAGGCGGAGAGCCTGGCTCAACGGGCCTGGAGCTTCAGGAGCGTCCGGAGGCGACACTGGAGAGGTGAGCGAAGCTGACCGGTGACAGCCCTGGTGCCGGCCCCTGGAAGCCTGGCCGGTCCCGCAGCCAGGGCGCGAGGACAGTCCCTGAGCAGTGGCAGGCCAAGGTCCAGCTTGAGCGGGGCTGCCCTTGCTGTGAGCCATGGGCGCCCCCCGGCCCGGCCAGCACCCCCGCTCCAAAGCCCCGTCGCTGCAGCTGTGGCTCCGGCCTGCCCTGATGGCACTCACGGGCACTGGGCTCCCTGGGCAGCTGGAAGGCCTGGCTCTGCGTCCAGCCCCACCACTGGTTCGCTGAGCAGCCACAGATGACTCATCCTCCCTCACCGGGCCTCAGTTTCTCCTATCTAAAGTAAGCAGGTTGGGGGCTGTGGGCAGTCCTTCCAGTCCTGCCTGAACTTCCGCTCACACCGCAGCGCTTTGGAAAAGCAACTGTGCGTTAACCACCTGGAGCAGAGAAGCTGAGGCCCTTGTACAGATGAGGAGACTGAGGCCCTGGAGGGCGGATTGTTGGGTAAATATTTGGGGAGGGAGCATGCGATGATCTGCGATGCTTCGGACACACAGGCAGCGGTCCCGTGTCCCCACTGTTTGGACAGATGGCGACCTCCCTGGCCAGGGTAATGTAATTCCCATTGTCTGAGAGCTGGACCCGCCCGACAGTAATAGGATCCCTAACCCCTGCTCCGCCCGCCGGGCCAGCACCAAGTGTCAGGGTCCAGGCCAGGGAAGGCGGGCCGGCCGTGGGGAGAAGGGAACTCAAGGAGGAGGAGCACCTGCTATGTGCTAACACCTTTGTCCCACCTAATCCTCAGAGCAGGGACCGTCTTGTCCTCTTGTATGGATGGGGAAACTGAGGCTCAGAGAAATCAAAGAAGCAAAAGGAGCAGGCATCCCAGGACTCCTCAAAAAACAGGACCCCAAATGCACGGGAGATCAAATTGCTTTTTTTAGAAATGCCATTTTTACTTTTAAAAAAAGTTTGCCCTTCTCATCTTCAGGCCTTTCTCAGAGGCACCAGGTCAAATGGCCATCCTCAGAAAAGCCTGTCCCTTCCCTCCTGGCAGGGACAGTCACCCCCTTCTTTGGGCTCCCTCATTTCCCTCATCGCTCTGAGACCCAGCACTGAGCCAAGGAGAGTCTCCTAACCTCTCTGTGCCTCGGTTTCCTCGCCTATAAAATGGGGATGAAAGTACCAGGTCTTCCTGCGGGGGCTGCCGTGGGGATCTTATGAGGTGGGACACGTAAGTGTTCAGAGGTGCCAGGGACACAGTGGCCGCCACTTGCTACTATTACACTTTATTAGCTGTTACCGTAGCCATCCTCACTGTCGGCCCCACAGCCCCGCGTTCTCACGCGGGCCCTTCCCTTACGGAGCGTCTTCATGTTAGCAACAACCCCGGATACAGAGTTGTTCCATTTCTCGGATGAGGAAACTGAGTCTCCGAGAGGTTGCTGACTTGGCGGTGGGCAGTGAGGGAGAGGAACCCAGGAACAGCTGCCCCCCCACCTTTCCACGCGCCCATGGCCGCTGCGGACAAGACGCTGACCATGCTCGCCAGCCCCTGCGGTCCGTGACCTCCTGGCTTCCTCTGAGTGGTCCACAGCCTGGAGCCAGGGAGCGCCCTCTCCTCCCCGTCCCCTGCAGGCTGGATGGAACAGAGGCACCCGAGGCCAGGGGGTGGGGGAGGGTGCAGGGCCAGGCCTGAGCCAGTCTCCAGCTGGGCCACGTCTGCAGCTGAGCACCACAGCAGGTGTTCCCAACTCCAGATACCTGGGTCAGGTTCAAGTCCAGCTGACACACCCAGCAGCCTCACTTACATACTTCCCCCACTGGGGAGTTCACCGCTGGTCCCAAGTCTGCCTTCTCCACATGCCCCAGGACAGCCCTGCCCCAGCTAGAGGACAGGATCAGATTGCAATGGGCCTGAATGCCAGGAGCAATCCGAGCTCCAGCCCGAGCACAGCAGGGAGAGTGGAAGGCACAGGCGGAGGGGTGGTGGAAGTTTTAGGAAGGGCACCCGCAGCCGTGCGGAGAAGGGAGGCCAGGTCCGAGGCTGGGCAGGGTCCAGCACGCAGGGGATGAGGCAGGACCGAGGCAGGTGACATGACGGGGAAGAATGGCACAGATGAGGGGGAGAAAGGCCCAAGGGCAGCAGCCAGTCCACAGTCGAAGTTCAGCCTCCAGGGACAGATGTCAGGGCTCAAATCCTTCTATTTAGTAGCTGTCTGCCCTTGGGCATCTTCCTCTGCCTCAGTTTCTTCATCCATAAAATGGAGCCAAAATGAGGTAAAAGGTGAAAAGGACTTAGAACTGTGTCTGGCACAGAGTAAATCCCCAACAAATTTGCTTGTATTATTCCATATTTATGGATCAAGTGAGTGGCTTGGCACTCAGGCAATGACGGGCATGGAGTGGGATGGGGCAGGACCTGGGCGAGCCCCTCAGGAGCACAAGGGGCCACCAGGTCCCCTGGCTTGGGCAGGAATTTCCGTCTCAAGACCAGCATGAGCTCCAGCAATACACAACCAGCCCCCAAATGCCCAGGGGCTGCTGGGGCCAGGCTGCTATTTGAATATGAAAGAGCAAGAAAGCAAGCAGTGTTTCCGGGGCTGGAGCCGGGGGCAGGGAGGGAGGGCGGCTGCGCGCACTGTGCACGCGCTCACACACGAACATGTATGTGCACACAAATACATGCACACAGACATGCACACACACAGTCATGCACACCTGCAAATGCACACAAAAGCAAGCACAAACTCATGTACACACATGCGCATACACACGCAAAGCCACACACATACACAAACACAATTCCACTTTGCCCTTGCAGTTGCACGGTAGCAGCAATAGGACAATAATTACTGCACACACGTTGAGCATGGAGCCCGGATAGCACCCGATCCACAACCGCAGATGTTCAAGGACATTTTTTAAAGATTTGTTTTATGTCTCAAATTCATTTTTGAGTCCTACTATAACAAATTTGATCTTGGTCGATTGGAATATGCCCACCTTTCCCCAGGGGCCCTGCAACCTCCAGGCCCATCAGCTCGGCATTTCTCCTGCACTTGCCAGTAGGTCCTATGTGCATCCTCCCGGTACCCCGACACTCCGATGCCCGCCCAAGGGGACACCTCACTAGCCGCTGCTGCCATGGGGTGCAGAGCAAGACCTGCTGCTATCAAAGCCCTCCAGGTTTCTCCAGCCAACTTGAGCACCCAGAGCTGGGGCCAGCTTCCCCTGAGGCTGTCCACATCGTCACCACCCTCCAGCCTGGAGGCACCTCCCTGCCAGCGGGAGCAGGGAGAGAGTAGGCTGTAGGGACTCTGGGCTCCCTGCTCTCCACAGCAGAAGAGCACAGTGGCAGAGAATCCAGTCCCCCGAAAGTCACCAGCTGTGTGCCCTTGGGCAACACACATAACCTCTCTGTGCCTCAGTTCTCTCATCTGTGAAATGGGAACAATGAGAGCAGCTGCCTGAGAGACCGGCATCGGGATTCCAGGAGAGCGGGTACGGAGCAGTCGGAACAGTGTCCGGCACCCAGTGAACTCTCACTGCCTCTGTAGAGGCCTCCAGTGAGAACGTCCATTCCCAGTGGGTCTGGGCTTTTGAAACCCAAAAGCCAAGAAGAAGCTGGTTCAGTGAATGGAGGGACGGGAGGGAAAGGCAGGAAAGGGCGGGAGGGTAGCCCGAGCTATCTGGGGGAAAGAACTATGCGTTAGCGTTTCAGTACAGAATCCCTCAAAGGGCTGACCGCACCGACAGCATGCTATGTTCCCTGCCAGCCTCAGCTTCCTCAAGCCTCCCGCCGACTCCCTGAGGTCGGTACTGCCGACCAGAACCCCCATTTTAGAAACGTGGGAACCGAGGCCCAGAGAGTGGCACACCTGGCTCCAGGTCCAGAGCCAGAGCTGGGAACCAGACTCAGCCACACAACCAGGCTCAGCCTGGTGCATGGTCCGGGGCTGGGCACTGCACCACCCAGTGCCTCAGCGTGTGGGCATTTGGGGGCAGACCTTGGCCATGAGGACGAGAATGCCCCAGAGTCTCAGACAGCCACACGATCCTCTTCCACTGCCAGAAAAGCCGAGTTGAGAGCCTCTGTTGTTCACCCCAAATCTGTAGGATTGCTCTGGGGTGAGGGGAGAACAGAGGGACTGATGGGGGGAGGGGCAGTGGGAGGGGGACTGGCCACAGGAGGAAAGTCAGAGCTTCTTCTGAGGAGCAGTTTCTCCCAGGCAGGGAGTCCAGGGAGAGGGAGAGGGTGCTTGTGAGGTAGTGAGCTTCCCATGGAAGGGGGCATGCAAGTCAGATAATAGGAGCAGCCAGCAGGGCTGTTGCAGAGGGGATTCTGGGGCTCTGCCTGGTGAAAGCATGCAGTGGAATCTCTCACAAGGTCACATAATCAAGTTGCCCAGCCTGAGTAAGAAGCCCACCAGCTAAAATGAACCACCCCCTCGTGGTTCCCAGAAAAGGCCCCATACCTGAAAACACTCTGCAGCACACTGTCTCAGGACACCGTGTGATTGCCATGCTGGCTGCACTGCATGGTTTCCAATGCCCAGACACGAAGCAGAGGCCCCAGGCTGTCCACAAACGTCCACACTGCCCTTCTTCCCAGCAGTAAGGAGCCCTCTAGGGTGCTCTGGGATCATGGATGCCCTGCCATCTCCCAGGAGACAACACCTCCCAGCCTCCCTTGCAGCGTCATATTAAGTCCTGGCCGACGGGAGGTGAGCCAAAGAGCTGCGTACCACTGCCAGGTGCACCCGTGAAAGGAGCTGCGTGCCTGCGCCCTGCCCTTCTCCCTGCAGCTGGCTGCAGCTGGCTGCCGGGAGGGTCGGGGGTACAGAAGCCACCTTGAACTCAGAAACGGAGGCCTTGAGGATGCGAGAATCCCAGCCCAGCCCTGGACCCCTCGCTGGGCCCTACGGTGGGAGAAATAAACGACCCGCTCTCAGCCCCGCCGTGTCTCCTGTCTCACCCTCTCTGTCTTGTGTGAGCCGTGGTGTGCAGGGTCTCCTCACCCAGCAGCTAAGCCTATTCCCTATGTGACACACTGAGGAGACACACAGGGGCCCCAGTGGACCACAAGCTTTAGAAGTCCAGGAAGGGCCTCTCTTTCCATCCCCAGCTCAGGAACAGGCATGGTGAAGGTGTCTGGAGACATCAGCGGGAGGGACAAGGAGGGGAGAGGAAGCAGACCTCTGCTCAGCCCCAGACCGCAAGTCCGAACGCTGTCTCCTTCCCCACTGAAGCAGCACTCGTCTTTCACGTTCCGGACTGGACCGCAAATTCGTTCACACATCGTTCTTCCCCATCGCAGGAAATGGCAGCCGTGGCCACCCAGGGGTCCAGGCCACAATCCGAGGGGTTGCCCTTGTCTCTTCTCCTCTCACCCTCCCCAAGTCTCGTGGATTTTTTTTTTTTTTTTTTTTTTGAGACAGAGTCTCACTCTCTTGCCTGGGGCGAGTGCCGTGGCGTCAGCCTAGCTCACAGCAACCTCA
This sequence comes from Indri indri, assembly GCA_004363605.1. Classification (NCBI taxonomy): domain Eukaryota; kingdom Metazoa; phylum Chordata; class Mammalia; order Primates; family Indriidae; genus Indri; species Indri indri. The sequence continues at coordinate 108 of RJWJ010003188.1, read as the reverse complement.
AACTCCTGGGCTCAAGCAATCCTACTGTCTCAGCCTCCCGAGTAGCTGGGACTACAGGCATGCACCACCATGCCCGGCTAATTTTTTCTATATATATTTTTAGCTGTC